>JBAMBJ010002716.1:0-61093 GCA_037043495.1 Drosophila recens | reverse complement strand
TGCAGTCGCATTAAGGGCAAAGCCAACTTGTGGCTACTCTCTAAAACTTCACTACTCTCAAGCGACATAGACGATATGCTCATGCAATTGAAGGCAATGTTTGGAAGCAAGGATAATTGTCTAGAAATTCGCCGTAAGTTTGAACAACGTAAGTGGCAACATGGAGAACGTTTTGCCATTTATTACCATGATAAATTGGCGTTGGCGACAAATATCAGCATGAGCTGCGAAGAACTGGTGCAGTATCTCATCGATGGCATTCCCGATCTACAAATGCGTAACCAAGCAACTCTACAATGCTTCAAGTCGACCGAAGATATTCTACGTGCGTTCCAACATGTGGATAGACCCCGTCCACCATCAACTAAGATGCGTTCGTCCTCGGTTGAAGTTTCCAAAAACACAACGTCCAAAACAGAGTCAACTAAATCACTGGCTCCGGACCAGCGAGCCAGTAAGTGTTACAACTGTCACAGCGTGGGACACATAGCAGCTGAGTGCCGTAAGCCGGTGCGAGCAGACAGAGCCTGTTATGCCTGTGGAGAGTTTGGACATTTGGCTAAAGAATGTTCCCAATACAAGAAGCCGAAGTATATTAATAAAAATGAATATGTAAGGTATTATAATATATATTATTTTAACGATACTAATAAGCCTTATCACACAGAATGCCTCCTAGATTCGGGCAGCCCAATAAGTTTTATGAAGAAGTGTATTATTCCAACAGAAGCAAAGATAAATGAAGAAAATTTGAACAACAATTACTTTGGAATCAACAAAAGCAAATTAAAAATTTATGGAAAACTATTTTGTGTTATTGAAACGTTAAATAAAAATGTTAAAATCGAAGTAATGGTTGTTGATGACGAATCTACAGGGCATGATGTGGTTCTAGGCAGAGATTTTCTTAGAATTAGTAAAACAAAGTTGATATCGTTGGATGATGTTGAAATAATACCCAGAGAAAACGTGAAGTTCAATGTGGAAAATGTTGTGACCAATCCAGATGTTGAAGATGTAAATTTAAATGTGGAGCAGTACAAAGTTTTGAACAACGTAGAGTTAACCGAAAGTGTGGAGTCAAAGTTGAGCAACAAAGTTGAGCCAAAGCTGAGTAACGACGGTGCGCCAAAGAAAATAAATCAAAGTACAAATGTAAGAGAAAATGAACAATCGTTGGAAAAGTATGAGTCAGATGATTTTGAAGAACAAATGTTAGCGATCAATGTTATACAGGATGGGAAAGTTGCTTATAAAGTTGGTGACCATATAAGCTATAATGTGAAAGAAAAGTTTGAAAATATGTTTGAGAAATATTACTTGTTACCTGTTAGACCAGCAGAACCAAAGACGAAATGCGAAATGAAAATATCAATAGAAAGTGATAAACATTTTAATTGTCCCCCTAGAAGATTGTCGTTTGCAGAAAAAGCCGAAGTACAAAAAATACTAGACGAGAATTTGGCTTTAGGATACATACGAGCAAGTGAATCAGAATACGTTTCACCCATCGTGTTAGTTAAGAAAAAGACTGGTGAATTGAGACTATGTGTAGACTACCGCCGATTAAATAAAGTCACCATTAAGGATAATTATCCGATTCCCCTTATTGATGATCTGTTAGAAACGCTAGCAAATAAAACTGTCTTTTCCAAACTAGACCTTAAAAACGGTTTTCATCATGTATTCATGCATAATGATGCAATTAAGTATACCTCATTTATCACCCCTCTAGGACAATACGAGTATTTAAGAATGCCTTTTGGCTTAAGAAACGCACCATCTACATTCCAAAGATATATAAATAAAATTTTTGCCGATATGGTCAAGGACGGAAGAGTTGTAATTTACTTAGATGATATCCTAATAGCAACAGAAAGCGTTGATAGACATTTAGAAGTACTCAAAGAAGTTTTTAAACGTGTAGTGGAAAATAAATTAGACCTCAGATTAGATAAATGTGAATTTCTACAATCATCAGTGAAGTATCTAGGTTACACGGTAAATGGAGATGGAATATGTGCAAATGATAGCGGCCTAGATGCTATAAATTCTTTTCCAGTACCAACAAAGGTCCACGAAGTGCAAAGTTTCATTGGATTATGCTCGTATTTCAGAAGATTCATCCAAGATTTTGCTATAATTGCAAAGCCACTATATGATAGCACAAGGAAAGATAAGAAGTTTAAGTTCCAAGAAGTAGAGTTAGATGCTTTTAATAAGTTAAAGAGAAAATTAGTAGAGTCCCCGATTTTATCCATTTACGATCCAAGAGATGAGACTGAACTACACTGCGATGCGAGTTCATTAGGTTATGGAGCCATTCTCCTACAGAGAAAGAAAGATACAAAATTTCACCCGATATTTTACTATTCAAAACGTACTTCCGAAGTAGAGTCAAGGTATCATAGCTTCGAGCTAGAAACGTTAGCGATAGTCAATGCACTGAAAAGGTTTCGTGTTTATTTACAGGGTATAAAATTTAAAATAGTTACTGATTGCAATTCTTTAACCCTCACTCTAAATAAAAAGGAACTAAACCCTCGTATAGCCAGATGGGCACTTGAGTTACAAAACTACGATTTCGATCTTGAACACAGATCTGGCAAAAGAATGCAACATGTTGATGCACTTAGTCGCAATAATAATATATTAACAATAGAAACAAATACTTTCGAAGAAAATTTAGTAATTTCTCAAAGTAGAGACGAAAAGTTGAAGAGAATAAAAGAAATGCTAGTGGAAAAAGAAGACGAACATTATGAAATGCGTAATGGAGTCATATACAAAAAAAAGAACGGTGGAATCTTATTTTGTGTACCAGAATCCATGGAAGATAGTGTACTTTACAAGTATCACAATGAAATGGGGCATGTTGGGTTAGACAAGGTAACAGACTTGATAAACAAAAGCTACTGGTTCCCAAATATAAGAAAGAAAGCGGATATCCACATTAGAAATTGTGTTAAATGTATTGCATTTTCTTCAAAGTCAGGCAAGAAGGAAGGTTTTCTACACTCAATTCCGAAAGGTACAACGCCATTCAAAGTTGTTCATATAGACCACTATGGTCCTATTAATAGCAATGACACAAAGAAAAAGCACATACTCTTGGTAATAGATGCGTGTACAAAGTTCATAAGACTGTTTCCTACGAAAACGACTAGTTCAAAAGAAGCAATAGATGCCCTTAAAGACTACTTTAAGTCATATAGTCGACCCAAATATATAGTCTCAGACAGAGGAACCTGTTTCACTTCTAATGAATTCGAAACATTTTTAGAGTCAAATAACATCGATCATATTAAAATTGCCACAGGATCCCCCCAAGCCAACGGCCAAGTTGAAAGAATCAATAGAGATTTAGGTCCAATGATAGCTAAAATTAAAAATGTAGAGAAAAATGAGCCGTGGCACAAAGTTTTAGATAAAGTAGAGTTTGCAATGAACAACACCAAGAATAGAAGCATAGATGAATACCCCAGTGTAATGCTTTTTGGAGTCATGCAAAAGGGCGATACGATAGACACCCTAAAGGAAAACGTTATTGAAGAGAATGAAGACACAACAGTTAGAGATCTGGAACTCACCAGAAATAAAGCTGAAATGGTTCAACTAAAAACTCAGGAATATAATAAAAACTACGTAGATTCAAAAAGGCAAAAACCTAGGATTTTCTCAAAGGGTGATTATATTATGGTAAGAAACTTTAATTCACAAACAGGAGTATCTAGTAAACTTATTCCCAAGTTTAAGGGACCTTACGAAGTCATAAAAGCATTAGATAACGATAGATACGTGGTTCAAGACGTTGAAGGATTCCAACAAACTCAAATTCCATACTCTGGGATATGGGCTGTTCACAACATGAAACCATGGATTGAAGATAAAAGTAATGAAAGAAGAGATTCAAATAACGAAGTCAGTGAACGATTTGAAAATATTAATAGTAACTTAGAAATGGATAAAGAATTAACACTAACTGAAAATGAGACTAGCAATGATGATAATCAACAAAATGTAAATAGAAATAAGGAATCTCATTGTAATGAAAATGTAAATAGTGATAATGAAACCAATTGTAATGAAAATGAAAATAGTGATAAGAGGAAAAACAAAATTGAAAATGTACAAAGTAGTATGATAACAAGAAGTATGACAGCAAGGACCAGGAGTTCCTTAATGTCAGGACTGGCCGAGTTGTAGCAATAACATAACATTAACATAGTCTGTAAGCTTACCGTGCAATAACTGTTAGCACTCTCTCAACAGCCTTGCTGAGAGAGCACATAGGGATACATAATAAATAATAAAGAGAAGCGAGATCAGTCTGGGTCAAGCTACAAACATAAACGGACGTGCATTTGTCATTACTACAATATTTTTTAAGATTGTTTGAAAATCCTAAAAATGACCATTTTAACCCATTTTTCCTCATTTTCATGCAAAAAGGGCCTTCTTTGCAGTTTTCAAACAATTTTAAAAAATACTAACAAAAATATTTTTGAAAATTTTTTTTTGCAATCATTCCTAGAATTGTTTCAAGAATTTTTTTGCATCCCAACATTATTTGGAAAAAATCGAGGAAAAAAGTTGAAAAATTGACCTTTTTTGAACTCAAAATATTCAATGGGTACTTAATGGGTTAAGAATATTTTTGCATCATTTAAACGGAATTTGAACCTTTCCAAATATATTTTTTTTACTGTGATAACTTCACTAACATAGCTGTTAAAGCAAAAATAAGGGTGTACGCATAGTTTTTCTGGCTAGTGTACATATTCGACAAATTTAATCTAGCATGATAAAAGAATACTTTAAAGAATGATGTCACGTGGACACGTGTCCATGGCCGTGTGTCGGCTTTTGTGTTTATGCCATGCATAGCAAATTGTGAGCAATTTATGAAAATATGTTTGGACACGCCCACTCCCCACACACACACACACACACACACACATCACATTGTATTGTAGTTTATTACGTATACGTATTTGATGCGATTGTTGTAATTTGTTAGGATTTCGCCTTTTATTGTTTTATTGAATTATGAAGTGGCATTCAACAAATGACACGAACGTGATACACTAAACTCCACAAACACACACACTCACACACATTCATATAGCACTTATACACTCAGAAAAAATTAAAGATTTTCGAACTTTAACAGGCGATTTTTAAGTGCAGTCGGTCTCAAAAGCTGAATGAGTTTGGAATTCCTAAAACTTAGAACTAAAATCTTATTTCCATTAAAAATTTGATTTTCTGGGATAATTTAAGTATGTTTTGGGATTAATAAATCCTTGCAATAAATGTTGGATCATTGGAAAATTTTTGTATACCCCCAGATTTTTAATTTTTTATCATTTCAGTTTAATTTAATTTTAATTAATTTAATACTACCCAATTTTTAATTCAACTTAACTTTTACTTCAATTTTTATAATAATTTTGGTAAAATGACACTAAATAAATAAATAAATAAATTTAGGACTTTAAAAGATACATTTATACGGGGTGCCACAGAAATCGCTTTCGCTTGAATTTCACTTAAATTTCATACGAATTTAATTGATATTCAAGCGAAAGCGATTTCTGTGGCACCCTTGATATATAGCTTTATTTTTTTATCTTAAATTAATATTATTACTTTAAATTTTAAATTTATTTTAAATTGTTATTGCTGTGTCGGCTGCATTTAGCTTGACAATAAATAAAAAAATAAAATAAAATCATACTAAATACACAAAAGTCTTGAACTTAAACTTGAAAAAATCCATAACTTTTTTGCTGCTAGAATCAGTTGAGAATTATAAGGCTCAAACATACAAATAAAATTTAACAAAGCATTTTTTACTAAATTTAAGAATAATGGAACAAAATATTCTAAAAAATTTCGGGATAAAAACGGTATTAATATAAATGTAATTTAAGGATGTATTATTTCTTAAAGTGTACACATACAATAAATATATATTTATAAGGATAAATATCCTGTCACGTTTCCATTTCTATTTTAATATGAACCACATTCTTTTGCATCGACTGAGCGACTGGCGAATGCAGCTGACAGACAGACAGACAAAGAGACAGACAGACAGACAAAAATAAAGACAGACAGGTAAAAAGGACCTGCTCCTTTAATGCCACTTGTTGTTGTTGTGCTCAAACAAATAGTTGAACAATTTGTAAGTTGCATATAAAACTTCAACTGCTGCTGTGGTGGCAACTTCCGTTTCCGCTATCGCTGCCACTTCCGGTCAGCGTCAGATAAGGCGTTTGGCTAAACAAATGTTCTGTTTTTTTTTTTTAAGTTTTTATTAAACGCATTGCCAGCTTAATTGAAAAAGCGCTGAGCAGGCAGAAAGTTGCTTTGGCTTTAAGAACCAGCTATTTCTCGCACTCTCTCTAGTTCCCCCTCTCTCTCTCTCTGTCTCTCTCGTGCTGTTGCTGTTATTTTAATTAAACAAAAAGCGTAAAATGTTTGACCATTGTCCTGGCTACAGTTGCTGCTCGGTTTCTGTTCTGTTTCTGTTTATTTTGTCCAGCGACTTGTCTTTGGCACGTAAATTTTCTTAGCCAACAAGCACGAAATTGTTTGCCTGCTCCCATGTCCCATGTCCTGTGTACTCTCTCTATCTCTCTCTATGTCCTTGCACAACAAATTAATTGTCTGTGTTTTTTTTCATTCACATAAACTTTTGTCCTTCCTGCTCCTGTTGTCTCTGCAATTTTCAGCGCTCTGTTTGTTGCGTAAATTGCCGTTGTTGTTGTTGTTATTATTTTGTTGTTGCTGCTTTTATTTGCTGCTTTCTCCATCTTTCCATCTCACTCAAATTTCACTTTACTTTCGCTTAGCTCATTTGCTTCACAACTTGTCTTGTCAGAAGTAGAGTTTCCATTTACAATTTTTCCCACCCACTTTTCATCATAATTCAAATGTAATTTCATTGCCACCGCCAACTCCCACGACGCTCATAATTATTTTTTGATTAAAGATGCTGCTGGAGCAAATTCACTGGACATCAGCTCTGGACTGCCATTTGGGAACACTTTGCTCCTGAAAAATATATATTTATATATGTATTTTTATCTGCCGTAACTGTCGACAACAAAAACACGGAATGAGTCAATTTTGGGCATCCTTGAGGGTCGCTGAGGAAACGCGTAACCCGTGATGGGAGAGTTAAAAGATGAACACTTTTTTTGTGCTTTCACCTTTTTATTTTTAAAGTCAATTAGACGCGGAGTTGTTGCTTTGGGAGAAATACGAGAGTGCTCGACTGGAAAATACCCTTTAAAGCTCTTGAATTGGTTAAGCTAATGAATTTATACAATTTGTTATGAATTTTTTAAAATTGCAATATTCAAGTTAAGGAAAAAAAGAAAACGAAAACTGCTCTAGAAAGACATATCTGCCAATTAAAAAAAAATTTTTATATAAAATTAAAAAATAATAATTATTTTTGATTTTTACCATATAAATTAATTTTAATGATTAAAAATAATTTTTTTTATAAAAATTGCAAATAAAAGTTTATTCTGTTTTCGAATTTGGCGTTCAAAAATAACAAATGTCTGTCCTTCCCACTATTCTGGGACGCTTTTTTGTACTTAAATTTCTTTTAAACTCATAGCTATTATTTGCTGTCCCTGCTTGTAATATCACTAATTATTACTACTAATACTTTTTGATCTGATTAGGTTTTTCTGGGGTTTTTCCAATCCTTGCAATGAATGTAGGATCATTTTATATTTTTTTTTAATGCCCCCAGATCTTTAATTCTCAATTCTTTAAACTATTTTTTTATCTTTTCAGTTTAAGTTTATATATAACTATAAATATTTACTTTAATTTTAATATTAATAAACTTATTCTTAAATTTAAACGTAAATTGGTCAACTGCTCTTATTTGACATTAAATAAATTAAATAAAAATATGTTATTTCTTCCATACTTAACATAATTTAAGAGCATCTCAAATGGGAAATTAATATGTAAAATTTAAAAATGTAGTAAGCTGCTCTTTCATTTGTTTTTCTTTATTTTGTCTTTCTTACACCATTGTAAGTAAGTATATATTTTTCTTAGCACTATTTGAATGATAACAACTTATATACAATATTATAAATATTTATTTAAATGCAAAACTCCAACTAAACGCAATATTTGCCTTGAGTTTATTTATGTTTTAATGCAGTTCGATAGCAATTCCAATTTTTATAATTTTCCTATATTGCAGCTTGCAAATTGCATTTGTCGTTGAATGTTGAGCTCTTGTTTTTGATTAAAATTTGAGTCCTTGGTTTTCTTTCAATAAGCTGCTTTGAGGCGTTTATGATTTTTGCTCGTTTATTATTTTTCTTTACGGATAATGAATTTGCATAAATGCTGCCAATAAACTCAATATTCTGAATGCGAAACTGAAACGAAACTTATTTATGGCCATTCAATGTGAATTTATGGTACAAATTTTAAGGCTTTAAGTTGAAGTTGGAAATGAAATTAAAATAACGAGAGAGAGGGAGAGAGTGAGAGAGAGAGAGAGACTGAGAGAGAGAGAGAGACTGAGAGTGAGAGCGAGTTTGCAATGCACATGCAATAATAAATATTCGATTGGTAATCAAATTGGCAACACGGTCTACAAATTAACACATCCAATTGGTTATCATGTTTCAATATTTTTAAAAACAGTTCGTTAAATGCAATTAGGTGCATGATAAATACAGGGAAAGGAGTTGAACAATTAATTGAATTTAACACAATGCACAAGATACGTCATTAAAAATAAAATCAAATACTGTTTGCATAATTGTTTAAGCAAAAATATATGTATGTTTATAAATTGCATTTTTCGTCGACTTGTAACAATAGCAAATTTTCGCACATTTGCATTTCAAAATTATAACAATTTAAAAAACAAAACAATAATACAAAAAATAGAAGAAAAAACTAGTTAAAAGTTGACAACAATGAAACGTCAAAAGCGAAAAACTCAGAGCGAAAAACTTTTAAACCGTGACTCGTAGAAGGGGCTGGAAGGGGGTGGAGGGTGCCTTAAAGGTGGCAACTCTAAACCCTTTTCTGTCTGACTGTATTTAATGCGCCCACGCTGAAGACCACGCCCACTTTGTTCTACTGTTGTTTTTTTTTGAGCCGTTTGTTTTTGTTTTGCCAACAATAACAGCAAATTTTTCTAAAATTTCATGTCGCCTCTGGCCCTGAAGGGGGAGGGAAGGGGTAAGGGGTATCTAGCAAGCTATTTGCAATTTAACTTTCCCACACACACACACACACACAGACACAGACACACTAAACTAAAGCTAAAGGATGGGCTTGGGCAAAACAAGGACACGTAGTCTAACAGAGCTTTAGTTTTTAGTTGGCTTTTTATTAACTTTTGTCTCTGCCCGAGTGTATGTGTGTGTGTGTGTGTGTGTTGGGACTCGCTTTGCATGTGTATATGTGTGTGTGTGTGTGTGTGTGCAGACAGTTACACTTATTTTTTGGGCATAAAAGTTGCGCCATTACTGAGATTTCAACAGACTTGTTGTTGTTGTTGTTGCTCACACAAAACGGCACTGGCCAATTTACAGTTAACTCAAATTTCTTGATGTGGCTGGCAACAACAACAATTGGCAACAAAGAGGGGAAAATAAAAACAACTACAACAACAACAGAACAAAAGTGAACACATCAATTTGTGCACAATTTGACTTTTGAATTTTCTTCGTTTTTTGACCTTTTTGCATTTTAAATGCTGCGTCGTCGCTTGCGGCTCGTTGATGCCTCAATCAGTTGCAACTCCATCTTCTGCCGCTCAATCCCCTCCAACTCCTCCTCCTTCTCCTCCTCCGCCTTGTCCTCCTCCTCCTCCTGTGGCTGTGGCATGTAATCGATTTGAAAGAATCTTTTGATCAGCTCACTGCTTATCACATTCAGCTGAAATCCCTTGGCCAGCATGGCGAAGATGTCCTTGCCGTGGCTCTGCAGCTGGCCCATTGATATGGTGCAGAAGATCTTGGCGATGGGATCTGCCGGGCTGGAGGCCGCAATGAGATCGCGAAAATTGCGAAACACCTGATGGCCGAAGGTCTGCAAAGGGAGAGCAATTTATTTACGGACAGATTAATTAAATATTATCAGGAATTTAAGCCCTAACCGAAACCGTAATCTTAAACCGGTAAAAACCGATTGAAATTAAAAACAGTAACAGAAAATAAATATTTTCATTTGACCGAAACCTTAAAACCGAAACTCTGTAAACCGAAATAACCGTTTAGTAACCTTTAATTCAGTTAATTTAAGATTTTCATGCATCCAAATTAAGAGAAAATTTTTTTAAATTTTTATTTACCTTTTTTTTTTTAATAATAAAAATTGCAATTTTTTTTATTTGTTAATGTTTTTTTGAAAATTGTAAATAGGATGTTTTATTTTGAATTTTTATGATGAAAAATTTAAAAAGCAAGTTTAAAATAATTTAAATTGAAAAATGTTGAACTGTTTCTATTTTTCCCGACTCAGGAACCTCTGATATTTTGTTATTAGTTTTATATTTTATTTTTGATTTTCCATTTTATTTCACATTTTTTAATGTTGATTTTTGATTTTAATTTTCTTATGTTTAATTTTGAATTTTTATTTTTGATATTCATGATCGAATTTTCATAGCACTGAATAAGCGCAAATAAAATAAGTTTGTTAAATGAAATATTAAAATTGTTAAAATGTAACTAAACTTCAACAAACTGAAGAATATGTGAAATAAATGTGTGAATAAAACATTTAGAAAATAATGCCTTTTTAATTATTATTTTTATATTATTAATATATTGTACAGTCGAACTTCCCTAACTCGAACTTCCCTAACTCGAAGTTTCTCTTACTCGAACAAAATCGAGTGGCAATACTAGGCAAATTTCATACAATTCTACTTCCCTAACTCAAAGTCTCCCTAACTCGAACTTTTTTCGTGGATAATGGTGTTTCGAGTTAGGGAAGTTCGACTGTAATTATATTTTTGCAGAGAAAAATCTTTTTTGGAACCGAAACCATACCGTTATCCGAAAACCGAAAACCCAAATTCGAACATAACCGAAACCGTAACTAAAACCGATACTCGTTCGGTTTTAATTCCTGAATAAAATATATAATTTGAAGACAACTTACAATAATCATCAGCTCGGCCACGCCCATGTTCTTATAGTTCTCCCCGCGATCCGCAGTTGCCATGAAGAAGCACAGCTTGAGGAGGAAGGGAACGGCGAAGCCGTAACAATGTTGCACATACAACAAGCGGTACAACAGCAACAACATGTTGTGGCTGCGACGACGCACAGTGAGATCCGCATTCTGCCACCTGGGCAGCAGGACGCCCCAATCGGAGGAGTTGTAATCAGCAGTGATAGGAATTAAACCATAGGCCAACCACTTGTAGCTGATGGGCGCATTGTAGTACGAGGGCAGCGGCAGAGCAGCGCCATCGAACTCCAACGCGAGGATGAAGTCAAAGTGAATGCCGCGATCGAGGCTGCCGCGTTCCAAGGCGAACACCTGGTGGGCAAAGGGAGCGCGATTGAAGCTCATCGTCGAGTACTTGACATGGTAGTTGGCAACGCGGTCCAGCTGACTGATGGCCAGTTTGAGATCCCGTTGCAGCAGTATATTCATGCACTTGGCATTCACCACATTGCCAAAGAAAAACGGATGCGAGATTTTCCTCTTTTTAAATTGCACACTTCGCTCGGATTCATTGAAATCCGCATTTAGTGCAAATGGCAAACGCAGTGGCAGAAATACTTCAAAGGCCAGCGGCAAGTCCATATTAATTTCGCTAACAAAAGAGGCTGCAATTTGAAGTTTTTTTAGTTGGTACTTTTAAGAGCAATTTTTAGTTACCCGTTGTGCGCAGCTCTTTGAGATACTCTTGGAATATGGAATTATTCTTTTGTAACTGCTCAATGATCGTATCCACAATGAGCTGAGCATCGCGACCAAAGCGATGATGTTGCTCCTCATCCCTGTGGACATTGTAGGCCATTATTTCCAAGGTTTCCACAAAATTAAGCAGTGCCATTTTTTCGTATTGACATTTCTTCGTTGCAATTAAAATTCGAGCTGAAAGTGCAGTGTTGAACAACAACAACAGGTTTGGCAGCCAGTGTTGCCAGATTAACGACAGCAAATTTGATTACAAAAGTTAACTTATGTAAATACTAAAAATTAAAAGTGCTGAAAAGCTAAAAGCATTTCACAAATATTTTAAGCTTTCGCAATTACAAAATTTTGCCAATACATAAAATATCTATTTGTGGCAATACTCTTGGCAGCAGCGTTGCCAAAATTAGTCCGTTAAAATAGCCAGATTTGAATAAGCAAATTTTGAAGAAATTATATAAAAATATGGTACTATTTTTTAGCAAACTTTTATTTTATTTTTAAATTAGCATACAAAGAAGGCAGAAATAAAATAACAAAATGCTAAAAAAACAGTTCCATATTTTTATATTATTTCTTCAAAATTGGCCTATTAAAATCTGGCTATTTTTTACGGTCACAGTTGGCAACCATGCTCTTGGCAGTCAACCGATTCGACGTTGCCGGATCAGTCAGAGTTGTGATCAACAAATATTAGCGTTGCCTAATGAACGAGCGAACGCAGAAATAAATAAATAAGCAAAACCGAACGGAGATGAATGAAATTCAAATAGCATCCAAATACTACGATATTTTACTACTACACACGTGGCTTCTGCGCACTCGCTTACAGCATCCACAAAGCAGCAGCAGCAGCAGCCTTTGGCTATGGCAACGTGGCATCTCAGCTTTGGCCAGCGCAATGTGAATTCAGTTGCTGTTTGACGTTCCTCGCGTGCGGTTGTGCCTGGCTCTGCACTCTTCACACTGAGCGGGAGACTCGAGACACTCTCTGTCTGCCTCCCACACAGTCAAAAATACAAAACGGTAGTGTTTGTGTGTGTATATGTATTGGTATGTATGTGTGTGCGAAAGAGAGTTATGCTATTTACTAAATAATGAAAGAGAACGCGTCGGCGCCGTTGCATTCGTGTTGTGTACGAAAGAGCATGCAAGGTGGCAAAGTGCAATAGCAAGGAAACTGCAACTACAACAATAACAACAACTGTGTGTATATATACATAACAACAATAACAACAACAACAAGCGGCAACGTGCGCGCTGTGTAAATAACAGTTATATTCATGTACATAACTTGCTTGCATATTGATGTGTTTGTGTGTGTGTGTTTGATGTAGATACTACGAGAAACTGCAGTGTAAAACAACGTGCGCCCGGCAACAAGACAACAACAACAATAACCGCCAAGTGTGAAATGCTCAACGCGCAAATTTCGCTGATAAAGTTGTGTGTCTAATGAAAAAGGTGCTGGACTTGCTCCACTTGCTCCTCTTCCTGCTCCTCATTTTACTCCTCATTCTACTCCCCTTTCTCCTGACGCGTTGCATGCGCGCAAATTGAAAATAAATTGAATTGCAACAACGTGCAAAAATCAAGACAAGTCGTTAGTACTACAACAACAATAATAACAATAATAATAACAATAACAACAACAATTTAGTTGTCGTCTCTTTCTCGCTCGTTTGCGGCAAGTGCAAGTGTTTTTTTTTGACTAAATTGCATGCAAATTTGGCAAGTATTACACGAAAATACTTTTTAAAGAGACACTAAAATACTAAAAATACTCTTTTGCCTTAGCTATACATGTGTGTGTGTGTATGTGTGTGGAGTGTATGTGTGTGAGCTTGCTAATGAGTTTATTTTGAAGTTGTTAGGGAAACTTTCTAGTGATATGAACTTGTGATATGGCAAAGAAAATAATTCAAAAATAGTTGCATACAAATTAGGTTTCTATGGTTATAGAGAGAAAATTGAGAGTTTGAAATTGATTCCACTAGTTGAATGTGAAAAATGATTTTAATTTAGCTAAGTTAGTTGAAAAATGAATTGAATATAATGAATTTAAGATTCCATTTTCTCATGTTCAGTAAAATTTCATCAGTGTTTTCTTTAAAATATATTGAACGGTGAATTTAATATTATGATGATAAATTATAGAAATTTGGAAGCAAGATATAATTTTTTAATCTTAATAATGTTTCAAGAAGAAATTTGAAATTAAAAAAAAAAACTAATTTACTTCTGTCTTGCTAAATTTGAGAAATTAGCTAAACTTAATTTATTTTCTTATTATTAATGAAATTATTTTCCTTTCTTAGAAGTTTTATTCATCTTTAGATATACAGTCGAACTTCCCTAACTCGAACTTCTATAACTCGAATTTCTCTCTAGCTCGAGCTATGTAAATGAGTGGCAGTAAAATTAATAAACTTAAGAAAAAGAATTCTATAAGTCGAATATCTCCAAAACTCGAACTATTTCTTTGGATAATGGCGATTCGAGTTAGGGAAGCTGAACTGTGTTTTCTTGTTTAGAAATTTTATTCTTATTTAGTTATGTAAATTTAATGGCGATTAAAATGTTGTAATGATAAGTTTTTCAAACTTGCCAGCATGATTTAAATTTTATTTCAGCCAAAAACCAATATTACTTTATTTTATTAGATCTAAACTGTTTTTTAAAGAGTCTTTGATGTGTGTTATTCAACTGTTGAATACGATCTCATAAATAACAGAATTCTAGAATTTTATGGAAAAAATTCAGTTTTTTTTAGGTTGCAAATGAAATTTTCTTTTTAAAGAAAGTGAATCAAGTAAATGAAGAATGTTTAATTAATTTTAAAAAGTCTCTCTAAGTTAACACAACTCAACTCTAAAAGGTCTTTGACTTGTCTGCTATAAATCTCCAGGTTTCATAAAACTGGTAACTCCTTAAATATGCGTAACCTTTTGCGTTTTAACACGTTGCGTTGAGTTCCTTTATGAGATACTCATTCATTTTAAATGCTTTAAATAAACATTTATGCCTAGGCTTTTGCTTGTCTTCTGCTCAAGCGTTGCTCATCAATAAAGCATAAGTGTGTTTGTGTGTGTGTGTGTAAGGCACTTCTAGCATATGTAATCCCTAGCATCCTTATTGTTCCAAACCCGCCCCAGCGTTGAGCGTGTGTTGCCTGCCCATCAAGTGCCTTGTTCCATCCCTTTTTCAGCAGAGTTCAGCGCTAAATTGGAAGACACGTTGAATGCGACGCTTTCACGTAGCCTGAGCAGAGATGTCACAACGCTTCCTGCCACTTGCCACTTGCCACATGCCACAGTCTCTGCACCTTTGCTGACAACCTTTTTTTTTTTTGTAATTGCTGCTTAATTGTTTGACATTTTCAGAACAATAATTTGCAGCTTTCATTTCATATTTCTGCTTTACAATAATTCGTAAATGAATTTTTGCTTTCATTCGCTTGACTTTTCCAAGCAATTAGACGCATCACGACGAAGTTGGCAACTGACTTATTTGACTGCAATTAGCACAAGTTGGCCATTGTTTAAGGATTGCCACGATTAGGCTTATTGTGAGCATACTAAGTATATAGAGGCTGCAGTCTAAGGCTGCTCATAAATAATGCTTAAACCGGCCGGCAAGATAAAGAGAGAGAGAGTGGGAGATAGAGAAAGAGCGAGAGAGTTGGTAGTAAGAGAATTGCCTATTGATTTTATGAACGAGCTGCAGCTGCAATTTTGCAGCTTCGTGTCGTCGTGTGTCGATTGTACATATAAGCAACTATTTTGAGCGTTGTGCCGCCATGACAAACTATAAATCTGTCTGCCGGCAATATACACACACTATATAGTACTATACTATATATAGTAGTTATTGTTGTTGTTGTTGCACACGATGCTGCTGCTGCTGCTGCACAACACACAAAATTTATCGATTGCCGCATACACACACACCAATCTGAACTGGACACACACACAGACTCGGACAATCGGACATGTGTCGCATGAGGCATGAGGCATCAGGCGGCTGCTGTTGCTGCTGCTGCTGCTGTTGTTGCTGCTGCTGTTGTTGCTGTTGCTGCTGCTTCTGTTGCTGATGTGTAGTAAAAATCGCTCGTATTTCATGCGGAAGTGACCATACACACATACACACACACATACGCACAGACACACACACCAAAATGGCCGCCCATGTGCGTAGTTTTCATTGTTGTTGCTGTCGTAGTAATAGTAGCAACAACAACAGCAACAACAACAGCAACATCTGCAGCCGGCAACGAACGATAAATGGATTGGTTTATTTAAATTTTTCTTTTTTGGAGCTCGTGCAACGGCTTATGTACCGCTATATGCCATCAACGAGATGTTGTTGTTGTTGTTGTTGTTTTTGTTGTTGTTGGTATTGTTTCGGCAACAGCTGCAACGTCTGACATTGCGTATACGCAATGTGTGTATGTTTGTGTTGTGCGTATGTTTTACGTTGCGTATGCGCAATTTTCAAGCGTATACTGAACGTTTGCTTTGCTGTCATTAATTAGCTGCCTGTGCAGCAAGTTTCACTTTTTTTTCAGTGTGTGTGTGTGTGTTGTGTGTTGTAGTTGTGTGTGTTGTGTGTGTACGTAAGCGACCCTAATCCATCATTTGCCACAAAAGTCACGTACATCAGGCTGCGCTTGAAAAGGAAACTTCCACTCGGAAGAAAGTTCGTGCAACTTTAACACAACACACTGAAATACACACTGTACCAGAAGTGCAGGGGTAAGTCAGCAGAAAGAGACAGAGAGAGAGGGAGAGAAAGAGAGAGGTAGAGGTAGTTGGGTAACTGAGAGTTTGGAGACGTTCGCTGACTGTCAAGTTGCTTGTAACAAATTAAGAAATCACTTTCGCCCCGTCGGCAATGACGGGAAATGTGCCTGCAAGTCGGTTGCAAGGCTTTTTCAACTCGGCTCCCTTCTCTGTTCAGCCCTCTAGACTCAAAAGAACTGCTGTCAAAGAGCAAAGCCAAAGTGTTTAACAAAACAAGTGCTAATTGAAATACATGGGAATTTAAGATTTAGCAAAGTAAAGATAAATAGACCAGGAATACAATTTAAAGAACCCAAAATAGGAAAGAAAAGAAAGGAAGCAACAACTAAGAAGTACAAAAATTGAATAAGAAAAAATCTAGTTAATATTGGAAAAATGTAAATTTCATTTTTCCTACTCCAATTGAATTTTCTCTTCAATATTTAATATATACAAAATTAAAAAAAATTATAAAATTATAATTATAAATAATAAAAGAAAAAAATGTTAATTGACCAAAATTTAAAAAAATACGAAAAAAAATATGTTGTTTCTATTCTTTTTTCCATGACGTTGTATATAATTTTCAATATTCAATATAATCCCTCTAAATCTAATATCCTTCCCTTATTCTCATGTCCTTTTTTGGACCTTAAATTTTATTACCTAAACTCCTTAGTTTTGTATCCCTAATTACATACTTACTTTAATTCTATACGTATAAATACGAACTAAATCAAGTGTTTAATAAACTTGAAAAGAAAATAGAATTCTATAAATCGAAGTTTCCAAAACTTGAAATTTTTCTTTGAATAATTGTGATTTGAGTTAGGGAAGTTCAACTGTATTTGTATATATACTTATTTCGTTTATATTTAGTGCCCATAACGACCCCGAACACAGTTGACAAACATTTTGTGATTGGCGTGTGACATTTTCAGAGCGCAAAAGCCTCGCGAGTTTCGCCTTTTAAAATTTACTGCAGTGTGTTTCGCATTTACGTTATGTTTATGTCTGTCTAAGGACATGATTGATGTGCGCCCACGGCCTGTAAAAGATGGGGTAGGTGGGAGAGAGGCACTTGGTTGTTGGTTAAATGTCAGGAAAGGTCTAAAGCAAAAGACGTTTGTTTTAGTGGCAGCCGACAGCGGAGGACAGAAGACAGAAGGCGTTAAAATGACGCAATTGATAAAGTTGAAAAACACCTTTAAAGGTGCGAAATGTTATGCTAACGGAGTTTGTTACAAAAAACACTTTCGAGAGTGAGATAAACGTATGATTTGGTGGCAAAGGAAAACGGTTAAGTTGAGACAGTTGCATTTTATTTGAGCTATTTTTGGATATCTAATAACTGACCCTTCAAAAATAAAGATTATGATTTTAAAATATAAAAAAAAAACTATATAGTTTTCTATAGCTATTTATTCTCTAGTTTATTAAATATTTTAAAAGCTATAGCATTTTTTGCGAAAGTGTATTGATATTCTGATAAAAATATCCTATAGCAATCTCTCAGTATTTCTCTAGAGTGTTTCTAAGCTTTTTATCAAGTTTTCCATTGTTTGATTTGCAGTATATAAGAATAGTTTTATACTTAAGCACTTGCTTATTATGTCAGTTCACTGCTCAAGCTCGACTATTGTTTCGATACTTCTGTTACTAACTACCCTGACTCACAGACAGTGCCTCACAGCTTATTTGACCTACGACATTTAAGTGCATCATAAAATAAAAATAATAATAGCATTAAGTATAATATAAAATAAAATTTAAATTAATCAAAAAACTAAAGCTAAAATTGTTGTTAATAATAGTGCCTAGTGCCTTAAATAAAAGCCGTTAGCTTGTAGCACTTGGAATCGAAAAAGGGAAATAAATAAATTAGGTTTGATAATTGAAAAAAAATTTATTTTGCAATTAAATTCATTTATTCCATTTAAAAATAAATTCTTTTAAAATTTTTAACATGCAAGAGTAGTGTGTCAAATAAGCTGAGAGTCACTGTATTTGGCAATAGCCACCCATTTTTGCCCCTCTCCCAACATTTGGCCCCCTTTTTGACTTAACCCAATATTTTGCTCGTTAGTCATAAATATGAAAAGAAGAAAACAAAAGCCTAGCAGAGTGTGGCAAGGAAAAATCACTGAGCAACAACAACAAAAACAACAACAATGGTAGCAACAACAACAACAATAGCAACAACAACTACTCAACTTTGGCATCATCTGCTATGTGCAAAAAGTTTATGACTTTAGACCCATTTTGTGTGTTGTGCGGCGGCGACGCTGAACTCATTTTTTTTGTTTTTTGTTTTTGCATTTACCAAATCACGGCTGCAACAACAACAGCAGCAACAACTACAACAACATGAGCTCACCTTAGAGCTGCAGTTGCCTGTTGTCCTTCTCCTCCTGTTCCTCGTCCATTCCTCTCTTGTTCCTCTATCTGACTGCGACGTCGGCGTCGCTGCTGTTTTTAAATGATTTTTATGTGCACTTCAAGCAACAGCAAAAACAGCAACAACAATAACAACATCTACAATAAGAGCCCAGAGTCTCGTCTGCTCGCCAGTTTTGTGTATATTTTATTTTATACCCTGTTAGCATTCAAATAACACTAAAGGGTAACATAAAGTTGAGCATGCTGAGCAGAAAGCAGTTAACTTCAACTCGTTGTTGAGTTTAACTATCTGTCAACCGTGATAGTCTAGAGGGAGTCATTTCTCTGTATGAGCTTTTTTATACTTTACGGTTTACTTCTCGAAATTTTAGAGCTAGCCTTGATTCTTGACAGAGTTTTACTTCAAACTCGTATCTAACTATGCTGAGTATTTTATTGGAATTGCTTTTACTCAGCTGAGTTGAAAGAGAATCATTTAATCTTTTATTGTTTGTGTAAGTCTTGAATTTTAAAAATGAATTAATTTTTGAACGTTTTTTTACTTTGCATCTTAATTATGCTGCATATTTTCACTTCAGTGATTTTCACTTATCATATAATTTTATTTGATTAAATTTCCGTTTATTATTTTAATTTTTATATATTTGGTTGAGAATTGTTTAAAATTTTATAGTTTGTGCATGCAGTGAATTTGAAAAATTAAGATTTAATTTTCCATAATTTTTTTACTTAACATCTTATTTAATTATGCTAAATATTGTATTAAAATCACTTTTCGTAATATTTTATTTAACTGTTTTTCAGTTTATTATATAAACTTTTGTATTTTGGATAGAGATTCATTTAAATTTTTATAGTTTGTGCATGTCGTGTAATTCTAAAGACATTGCTTTAATTTTTTAACATTTTTAACTTTCTATCTCATTTAATTATGCTGAATATTTCAATAAAATCACTTTTCATAATATTTTTTTATTATCATTTTCATTTTCTTTGAATTTTAAGATTAATATAATTTTTTTATAATTTTTAAGTCTAATATTTTGTTTGGGGACTGTTAAATATAAAAACAAATTCTCTTAAGATGAGTTAGTCTATGGAGTGTCATTTACTCGAATTATGAATAACTCTTACAATCTTTAAGCTTTAGATATTGTATGATTTTCAGTATTTTTAAATATTTAATCCAAGCTTATTTCAGATAGGAAAACACAAAAGTTCTATCAATAGTTTGCAGTCTATTTTGAAACTGATTACAGGGTATGTTTTCCCACGTTCCCTTTGCACATTTTTTATGCATATAATTCCATGATCATTTTTTTTTTGTTGTTGTTTATTTTTTGTTGTCTCTGAGTTCACAGTTGCAGTATATTTTTCGCTTTTGCTGTAGTTCTTTCTGCAGTTGTTTCGGTTGTTGTTGTTGTTGTTGTTTTGGCCTATTGATTTTCTTTTTTAGTGTTTTGTCTCGTCGCTGCATTTGTTTGTGGCCAGTCAGACAGTCGGACAGACAGTTGGCCGGCTTGGTCTCGGTCGGCCAGTGTTACAATGCAACAGACAGCCTCCCATTTTTGCCCACTTCCTCCTCCCTGCAATGCTCTCGCCTCATGCCATTTGTGGCCTTTGTTTTTAGCCCGGTTAACAGGGCGATGCAGGCTCAGTGGCCATGTATTGTATTGATTTTTTGCGGGCAACCCTTTCACACACAGCAGCCGAGAGCAGAGCGAGAGACGCCATAAAAAGTCATTAGTGTGAGAGGCTGCCCCTCGGCTGCCCCCTTGGTCTCCTCCTGCTGTTGGTACTGGAGTGCATAATGGCACAATTTAAATACGAGTACGCGCAACGGTTGCCATGTGAATGAACCGTGCAACGTGCAACGGCATGTGGCAGGCTTTAGTTTTATATATTTTTGTTTTATTTTTTTATTATTTTTTTGAGGTGCACGCGGCGTATGCGCAATGTGCCGCTGGCCACTTTTCTCTATTTGCCCACGCAAAAACAATAAACTAAAAGCCATTTGCTTTTGATTTATTGACGCACGTACAGCACGAGCAGCACATGCCACATGCAACAAGCTGAAACGGAAGAAGTTTCACTTCCCGGACATGGATCCAAATCGATGGCGTAATGATTATCTATTAAAATAAATCACGTATTTTGGCAGAGGCAGCAGCTGAAGCAACTCTTGAGTGTTGAAGTCTATAAATTGCAATCTCCTCTCTCTCTTTCTGTTCGTGTGTGTGTTTGTTTCTCTGTCTAGTCGAGCACAAGCAGCAGTCTTTGCTTTTTGGAAATTCGCTTCTCTTTTTTTTTCTTGGCACAAATTGCCGCTGACAACGTTACGCCTTCCTTTAGACACGCCCCGGAGACAACGTCAAGTGTAATATAAATATATTGAACCTGACTTTCAAGTGTTTAAGCCCTTTCTAAAGGCCATGATAAACGACGACGACGACGAGCAGCAAACGGACAAAAAATACTAAGTGAATTCGACATAAGAAACGACGCTTACAAAGGCGAAATTCGAGTCGAATTTGAAGTGGAGTCGAAAGCAGTGGAAGCCAAAGAACTAAAGAACTAACCACTTTACAGGCTAGTGAGCCGTCAAAGAACTCAAAATCAATGGCTACACTAGACTGCCTATGTTGGTCTCAAGTTACTTTAGTTGAGCTTCTTTGACCATTCCAAGTTTCGGCTGCTTGTTGGAAATTGACGAAATTAAAGTGAAATAAAGTTGTTGGTCAGATGGGAATAAGTGATAAACAGTGCATCGAGCTTAAAACTGAATCGAGCTGTCGATCTTCTAATATCTCAAAATTATAGCGAATAATCAAGTTGAACTAAAAAAATTTAAGTAATCTTATAAAATTATAAGATTAATTTCGTTAAAATAATGTTTTACCTACATTTTTAGATTTTCGAAAATTCAAAATTTTAAATCCCAAGTTTTATGAACTCCTAATGTCATAATTCGTATAAAAAACAGTTTAAAATTTTAAATTAAAATTGATTCAGAAATGATTAATAAATTGTTAATAATAATGTAAAAAAACATGGCAAAATAAAGAAAAACTTTGAATATTATCAGCAATCAATCAATTAAATAAATTGACTTGTAAAATTGCTGCATTGAAAATCAGACCAACCTCAAACTTTAATAACTTTGTTAAAATTGATTCGATTTCCAAGCGAAATGTCATTTTGATCATGTTTTGGCCTCTAAGTTCATGCTGCATCCAAATTTAATAAATTATCGAGCTAGAGTACTCGAAAATCTCAGCAATTTAGCTCAATTTGGTTTTTTAGTGAACGTTGCTAGCGGTTTAAAATAGTGAAAATGATAACAATAGCTCTATTAATATTTAAATATTAAATCATTTATTTATTTATGTAAGCCTAGCACTATTCATATGTAAATTCAAATTCACAATTCAATTTGCACATTTGCGCACTTTGGCGTTTTTGGGAACGCCTCCCGCATTGTTGGCAGTTTTTCAGTTTCTTTCATAAATTTTACGCCTTGCTGGACTCAAATTGCATTGGCAAAGCTGCTTAGGCATGCAATTTTCTATCTTTTCACCGAGTTTTTTTTTTAGCTTGCTTCTTTAAATGCTTTAGCTGTTGTTGTTGTTGTTGCACTTTAAACTAATTGCCAGCAATTTAGCAAACGTTGGCAGTGCACTGCGGCGTATGCGTAATATTTATGCTTTACACTCGCTCTCTGTCACTCTCTCTCTCTCTCTCTCTCTCTCTCTCTCCCTCTCTCTCTCTCCTTGTCTCTCTCTCTGTATCGCTTTTGGTTGACTTTTGTTTGCTGCTGCTGTGCCCAGTGCGCACATTTGCCGCATAATTGCCAAGTCATGATTTTTTACACACCAAAAAAGTATAATAAAAAAAAGAAATACAAAACAAAAGAGAGAAAAGCATCAAGATTTCCACCACACACACACACACATACAGTTTGCTGCTGATATTCGCACTGGGCATAATTTTCATGTTGCTTAAGCGACATTTTGTTGTTTTATTTTTTTTTGTTTTGTGACTTTTTTTGGGTCTCTCACTGCCAGTTAAGAGTTTTCCCCCTCTCCCTCGATTTCCACTCAGTGACTTTACTTTATCGTTATTGACAGTTTTACTGCTGCCTTTCCATTTTTTTTCTCCTTTATCTTTTTCTTTTTTTGGCTGTTGCTTCGTATCAAGCGTTTGTCCCTTTTGCATAGTTTCGTTTCGTGCCGCAATTTTTTGCTTTAGTTTTTACAGCCATGCAAAGACGTTACCTTAGGGAGTATCTTCCCTACTTTGCGCCTTTGGGGGCGGGTCACAGGGCAAGTTAATGTCATGTCAAGCGATTTTCAGCTGAGTGAGACAGACAGAGACAGAGGGACAGAGAAGGAGAAGGAGTGGAAGTGGGTGAAAGAGACAGTGTCTCACGTGTTTTGTAATATTTTCATCATATTCAGATATGCTTAGGCAGAAACTTTTGCTTGTTAAAAAGTAGGGAATAGGGGAATGGAATGAAGAGGGGGTAAAGGAGGGAAAGGAGAAAGAAGGGGAGTCTGATATCACTTCAC
The DNA here is from genome assembly GCA_037043495.1 of Drosophila recens. NCBI lineage: Eukaryota > Metazoa > Arthropoda > Insecta > Diptera > Drosophilidae > Drosophila > Drosophila recens. The sequence goes on along the minus strand of JBAMBJ010002716.1, from coordinate 37,401 downwards.
TTGAGCTCAACTTATGGCGCTCCAATTTCGCGCTGATGCATAATTTTTGCCGGCGCGCATAAAAATGCGCTTCAAAGGGGCGCAAAAGCCAAACCAGGAAAAGGAAAATGGAAAATGGAAAAATATATACACATACGGTCATGGGAAAAATAATAGAAACGACCATTATTGTTATGGCTAAATTGTAATGGAAAAGAGATAATTGTTTGTTAAAAAGTTTAATTCAATATAAATGCAATTTTTAGTAAATCTTAAGTAAATGATAAAACTTTTTAAATTTTCTTTACAATTGTCGAAAAATTCTGAAACTTTGCGTTCTTTAAAGCTGATTTTTTCAAAAGACAACTTAAATTAAATGCAAAGTCATAAAAAAAACAGTTATTTAAGTGAAATTCAAGCGAAAGCAATTTCTGTGGCACCCCTGATAGTATATTTTTGTGTAGGTGATGAAAAAATTATAGAAACTATTCTTTTTTTTTGGTATTTTTAAAATTGCATCGGAAAAATAATTTTTTAAGTTTCATAATTTTAATTTTAATATTTAGCAATGTTACAAAGTTAAAAATTATTAGTTAAGTTCGGTTATAATGAATAACAGAATATTTATTAAATATTAATTTTCCTAATAATATCGAATTTAATTCATGTAAGTTAACTAAACCTTTTATTTGCGCTAAATATGAAAAGTCACATATTATTCCTTATAACGTAGTAAAAATAGACATTAATTTTGTTTTAGTATTGAAATAAGATTCCTTTTTCTATTACAATATGCAATAAAACTACATACAAAAAATTTTTCAACTAGCACTTGTGCGTTTCTAATTTAACAAAAATATGAGTCATATATAATTCTTTTGCGCATCTTTTTATCACATTATTAAAAATTTGTTTGAAATGTCAAAGTGACTGTCGTTTCTATTATTTTGTCCATCGCTGTGCACATATGCGAGTGTATTGCATGCGCTGTGGGGGACGCTGCCTTTGCCTTTTGCCTCGTTTATCTTTTCTACAACTCAGCGACTCAATGCAAGTGTGTATGTGTGTGTATGTATGTGTGTGTGTATGTATGTGTGTGTGTGAGTGGCGTTTTGCTTGACATGATTAATATCCCTGCTGACATGAGAATCGCAGTTGACTGACTGTCGTCAAGTGAAATCAAAAGCGTTCGCCAAAGACCTTAACTTGGCTTTAAAATCAGATTTATAAATATACATAGCATTTGTTATATACATATATATTTTTGCATGTGCAGTCAGCGCTTCCAGTTGGGGTCAAAGTTCAAAACAAAGTCAAAACTGCTATATTGCATTTATTTTAATTTAAAACTGTTAATGATTTTGCCAAGCGCGTAATACATAAAATAAATAAACAACAACGCATTTAAAACAGTTAAAATCACAGCAGCAAAATCTGTGTGTGAATCGTGCCAAAAAATTAAACAAAAATATCAGAAACGCAACGCAACGAAAAAACGCGCAAAACAAATAAACAAAAGCTACAGTGAAAAATAAAAACAAAAACAAAAACATCAGAAAAAATTCAGCGAAATTCGGCGTTTAAAATACACACATAAAAAATGTAATGGAAAGCATTAGTGCTCATAAAAAATGGATTTACACAGCCTTTTTAAGGCTGTCCTGATCCTGTACATCATACGAGGTGAGTCACAACACAGACAGAACTCCTGTCTCCTGTCTCCTATCCCATATCCTGTTATCTTCTGTCCGTCCGTCTGTCCCAGCCATGACAATCCAATATGCAACATTTTATACTAAAAACCCATCAATATTTTATCTACTTATTAAACAACAACAAATTTGTGCAAATGTATTTTCACGTTTTTTGTTTGGCTTTTGAATTTGCTTTTCTGTTTTTCTGTTTTTATTAAGTATGAATAAGCATTTTAATGCAATGCTTTCAATTATTTATAAGCCCAGCCAAAAGCTTTTTCAAGTACTTTATTAGATTAATTTCAGGCAGTGAGTTTCATTTTCATAGTTAAACAATTTGCAGCATTATTTTAAGTGGGATCATATTAACTTTGGACGGCTAAAGATTAAATATACTTTTAGAATATTTTTAATGCAGCTATTTATGTTATACTTTAGTCGTGGGATATTGTTTGGAAATTACTGAGAATTAAGAGTTTTCATACGAAAACTGAATTTTTCAGTAATTATTCCCACTGCTTTTCAATACTTAAGATTGATTCGAACTGGAATATTGAGGTCTGATTTGTTTATTTAAAATTCACGATAGTGAATTTTCCGAAAGATTCTTTCTATGGCAACTATATTTATTTTATAGTCGGATTCCTAAAAGTTTTTAATTTTATACAATAAAGTGAACTCTTAATGGGATTCTGGGAATATTCTAAAGATTTGCCCTAAAAAGTATGCTACATTTTCTAGCAATTAAATTCGCATATCACATAATTTATCGATCCCTTTCGAACTTCCGCTTTTAGCAAGATAGAAAGAAAGAAAAGCTAAAGCTTAAAGATGCAACCAGATAAGTAAAGAGTGGAGATGTCATTTACTAATTGCTTCAAGGTATTTGCAACATGCAACATCATTTGCTATTTACGCTTTCTGATCCAGGCAACACTCTCTGTTTTTTGTGCTTTGTGCCTGGCCAAAGAAATAATTAAGCTGCGTTTCCCCGACTTTTTTGTGTCGTTTCCTTTTGGCCCTGTCGTCTTTTGTGCGCTGTCGCCTGCAACATACAAGCCCAAGTCTAATCCCTGTTCCAGTCTCAGTTCCAAGCCCAATCCCAATCCCTTGCCACATTCAGTGTCACTTCCCGGTAGCACTTTTGTCCACTTTGCAACTAACAAGCCGGGTTGGGCCATGACGTTGTTTCATTTTTTGTTTTTTGTGCGCAACTCAAAAAGCCAAAGTTATCAGCAAAAGATCAACGACTGTGCCACCATGTACTATGTGTACACCGAGCTAGCTGCCTCCTTTCCTTTCCTTGTGTGGCTGCCACAGGCGCTTTGTTTCTTTCACTTTGGCCAAAGCCAAAGCCAAAGGCTGCTGCTGCTGCTGTTGCTGACTGTGACAGTGGAGGCCTTTCTTCTGGCTGCTGATGTTGCTGCTGCTTGTTAGACTCTGTGCCTATCAAAATTTAAAGGGTCAATTAATTTTTTTTTAAAGGAAAGATTCAAAGCAGGTAGTAAAATAAAGGCATCTTCATAGTACATATATGAATTGATGTTAAGCAACTACTTTGATATAGTTATGTTAGAGACTATCGAAGAAAGCAATAAAATAGTCAGTTAGTATAAAAAAAAGCACAATAAAATTTCTAAAATTAGGAATATTTGGCATAAATATTTTTATGAGCTTTAATTTTGTTTTGGGCCAGTTGGTCTGATGTTTTTGATTATATTTGCTTGTAGGTTAATAAGGCCGTTGTGGTTCATTTTTTGAATAAATTAAATTTTTATTAATAAAATGTTCAAATTTTTTTTTTTATTTATAAGTATTTTTAAAAGAATAATTCAAAAAACAGCGCATAAGTATAATAATTATTATTCTTAATTTAAAATCAAAAAAGTTTTCTGTATTTTGGTAGATGTATTGCTTTTCACAATATTTTTTTGACGTAAAAAATTAAAATTGATATATTTATTTTCCAGAGTTGATAATAAAATCAGCGAATATTATAGAAATAAAATTACCTTTAGTAGAGAGCAGATTGTTGATCAAAATGCCCTAAGTCTTGCATATTGGCGTCGCAATGTCGCCGTACTTATTCTTGACGAAAAATAATTAATGACGAATAATTAATGAACCAAACAACAAAAATACACAGCAAATATTTTGTTTTGATTGGAAGCTTTGAACACAAAACGTTTTAAAGAAATTACAAAAAATTATATTTATTTTTATTATAATTTTAACATTTTTTTGAATTATAAAATAAATGTAGAGTCACTCACAGTCGAGTTTGCTCGTCTGTAGGCTTCTCTGCTAGATGCTGTTGTTGTTGCTGTTGCTCTTACTGTTGTTGCTGATGATGAGGCTGATTATGCGCTGCATGCTGTTGCTGTCGTTGTCGCTGTCGCTGCCTTGGACAGCACACAAAAGGCAGCAGTTGCTTCTTGCTGCTTTGCTGCCTTGCTGCTTGCTACTTGCAGCTGCAACTGCTGCCTGTTTACTTTTGCCTCAGCTGCTTTTTGTTTCACAGTCTCTATGTCTGTCTGTCCAGCTGTCCATCAGTCGTCGTCTGCATAATCTTGGCCAGCCTGCTGTGACGAACTGCCACGCCCAGCTGCACGCCCACCCGCAGCTTGTACAACGTGCAACGTGCAACGTGACATTCGAGGTCATTCACATTTCGAGGGCGTGTTGTTGAACTTGATGCGATGTTGCAACGAGTTGTTGCTGCTGTGGATGTTGCTGCTGCTAGGCATATTCGGTTACTAAATGCCATGATGCATTAGACAATGAGCATCTCTAATTATGTCTTGCGTCTGCTCAAAAACTGCAATTAACATTTGATCCCAGTTGTTGCTGCTGTTGCTGCAGTTGTTGCTGCAGTTGTTGCTGTTGCTGCTGCTTTGTGCCCTGAAGTGTTGGTGCACGCCAGCGGCAGAAAGTTTTATGAGTTTCCTTGTAAATGACGCCGTCGCTTCGCATGCCAACTTTTGCCATTGTACTTGTTGTAAAAGCTGCTGCTGTTGCTGCTGCTGTTGCAGTTGCTGCTGCTGTTGACTTCGTTTCTTTGAGCTGCAACAACACAAACAAAAGTGAAACGTGTGCTTTTCAATAATTCAGTTTTATGGCACAAAAAATACAGAAAAAAAAAGAAACTCAACGCAACTCGACACAAACTCAACGTGACGCAGCGCCTTTGTCTTCCAGTTGTCGTTGTGACTTTTAAAGTTGGCGCTCATTAACGACGCAACAGCAGCAACAACTGCAGCAACAACAGCAACTGCAGCAACAACAGCGTCTGCAACATTAATTGAAATGCTTTTCACTTTTTGCTCTCTTCTTTCCCTTCTCGCAGTTGCAATTTAATTGCATACTTTTGTGCGCAAGGCAAATAAAATAACCACAAAGCAGCAGCAACAGCAACTACAGCAGCAACAACAACAACTAGAGCAATTACAGTCGCAACAGCTTACGGCAGTCAATACTTAATTTGAAATGTTGCACAAAAATATGCTAGCTCAATTGCAAAAAAGTCATAAAACCCTAAAAAGTATGCTACGCTTATACCCTGTACATAGGCAGTGCAGAAGGGTATGCCGCACTAGCGCTGAATGCAGTTATAGATAAATGCAAAAGTGCTGAGCTCATTTATAGCACTTAGAATCAGAATATTTGACACTTAATGTATTCCAGCATACCCTGTAATTCTTTAACATACACATTACTGAGAAATTTAAATGGAATATTCATTAATTGTCCCTATATTATTAAATTTTTGCAAATTTTATAGAAATTTTGACTTACGGACTTGTTAAATGCTTCATACGCATCTGATACCCTGTAATTCTTGCAGTAATTCATTCTCTTAGGGTACAGTATATAGAAGTATGTAAGTAAATCTGCTTGGGCAGCTACAGATCCCAAATATAACTACAAAGAATACCCTGTACTGCTGTAAATTGTATTCTATTACGATTAAAATGCAAAAATGTATGATCTAGCTGAATTAAAAATATTTAGCCTATGTTACAGATATAGGCATGCAACACAGAGTCTTGTTTTTGGTCACAAACGCAATGTATACCCTGTAAATTTACAACTTTCACCTCTTAAGTTCAGTTTTTATGGCATAATTTTAGATATTAGCTTGTTAACTTACAGCTTGCAAGGGTAACTTCATATTTGATTACAGGATAACTGAAAGTCGAGCAGCGATCATTTTGTTGCTTGTCGAAGCGGCAACAGTTGAATAAAGTCAACGTGGTGCGTGATATGTTATAACCTAAGCAAATACACTTTGCGCATACCAACACACATAGACTCACACACACACACGCACACACATCTACACAGAAATACCGTTATGCTTTGTTGCGCACAAACAGATGCCCAAAGGGGGGCAGGGGACAGGGACAGGTGGCAAATGGGGCACAGACTTTTGGAAGCAGACGCCTCGCATTAGTCGAGGCTTTTAAGCAGAAAAATGCGTGCACTTGAACCGAGCAGAAAGGCGTGACCAAAAGGGCGTGTCAAGGGGGCGGGGCGGGGCGAGGGTCAAGAGGAGCCTCGAGTTTCCTGGAGTTTTGCTTTAAATCCCAAAAAGCATTGCCTACATTTTGGGGCACTGTCATTGCGTCTATCGAAATGTGACGCTTCTTTTCTCATTTCATCTCATCACCATGTCCTGCTCTGATGCTGTTTATATTTGTCAAGCTCTTACCCAGCTGCCACGCCCCCTTTGACGCCCCTCTCTCTCTCTCTCTGGCAAACAAAAGCATTGAGACTCTCGGAGCATCTTTCACTCACGTTCCATATGCAAATGAGCTTTAATGTGTTATTTTTTTGCCTGTTGTTTTGCTCTGCTTTCTTGTTTTTGGTTTTGTTTTTTTTTGGAAGGGAAATTGCGTTTTCATTTAAATGGCGCACGGAAAACTTTGTCAGCTTTTAGCAAACTTGCTTTCTAGCTGCTGCTTTTTATAGTCCCCCCCATAAGGTTGGCTCTTAAGCGTTTCTGATTTAGTGCATTGCTTTGAAGTCTCCTCGACTTCTCGTCATTATTTACAGTTCTTGCTGCATACCCTGGGCAAATTGAAGCTGAGATAAAAGAGATGTTTTATTATATATTATTATATATTGTCGTATATTGAATTATAAGTATTACAGGCATCTGAAATTATCCACTCAGAACTTTAACATGCCCATCAACAGTCTCTCTCATATAACAAAACTCTTACAGTAGAAAAACGATGCAAAACAATTTATTTGAATTCTTTAAACAAGGCAGAAAATACTTTTATACATGTCTTCAAAACTTATTTTTGGAGATATTATACATTTTTAAAATTATTGTGACAATACGAAATTGCATATTTAAATGTACTTAATTGACTGTAAAATTGATTAAAATTACTCTATTTATTGTTTAAAATAGTCCAATACTTAATAATTTTGTTGAAACTTAAAATAAATTATTGATAGCCGGTTTTTCAGCTCCGAAAATTACAATTTTCAATATTAAACGAACACCTAAAATTTTTCGGCTGTTTTCAAAAGCAGAGTGTCAGACAAAATCTAGAGAAATTATGTAGAACAAACCTAATTTAAAAAGTCTTATACTTTTATTTTTTTATAGTAAAATAAACAATATAATATAAATAAAAATATAAAAATAATATATAAATATAATTAATAAAAACACTTTCACTATTAGATTTGCATAAATGCTTTTTTTATGTATTCTTACTTCTCAGTTCTGCCTACAGGGTATCATCTAAGTCCTGCTTTATAGTGCTAAATGTACAGCAAGGGAAATTAAAGACATGTCGACTGCTCGCTGCCCGTTGGCTGCTTTTCTTTCACAGATTTTGCGCCTTAATTACGCGACGACGACGATGACGATTTTACTTTTGCAGCTTTTCTCGCCAACTCTGCCATTTATTACAGCTGCAATGCTGAAGCAGGACTAAGGAGAAAGGACAAAAGACAAGCCAAAATGAAAGCTGAGAGCTGAGAATGAGAATTGTGGCCAGTAGAAGCGACAGTTGCTCATTTGCATTTTGTCAACGAGGCGATTGATGCCTGTCCTGCTTGCTTTGTCTTCTTCTTCATCTATTTTAACTGCTGCTGCTTCTTCTTCTTCTACTTAAACTGTCGCTGCTGCTGCTGCTTCTTCTTCTTGCCAGTCATTTCCGGCCAGCGCCATTTTAATGATCCGTGATAATGATGCAAACTGCCGTTGGCATTGCTTAGAAGAGAATTTATTTCACACATTCTCTCTCTTTATATTTCTCTCTCTCTCTTTCTCTGTCTTTCTCTTCTGCTGGCTTCAATGGGGCGTAATTGATTTTGTCTGTAAATGTAGGCGTGGCTGTTGGCGTTGCCAATGGTGTCCTTTTTGCCTGGCAGAGTTTTTGATTGACAACGCTGACAAATGGAGCGGCGTGTATTCAATTATGTGCGAAGTGGCAGCAACAAAGGCGGCCAACAAACGTGCAACGATGCACGAGGGGCAGCGGTTGAGGGAGTGGAGAGGGGAGGGGGGACAACCTTATCGAGTTTATCAGGCGGTCATTGTGTTTCGCTTAGAGACATGGCATTGTCAGTGGCACAGCTGCCTGCCACCTCGTATATTACCTTCATCATCAACCTCAAACACACACAAACAAACACACACACGCAAGTTGTCACGGCGCGCCTTAGAGATGGGCATTGATTTCGATATTGTATCGATACGGAAAAACCATATTTTACTAAAAACCGATATGATATTCGATGTGAATAAAATACGATATATTAAAATACTCTCAATTTTAGGCTAATATGTTTTATTTAAAAAAAAAAAAAAAAAATATTTTAAATTAGTTTTTATGTGTCTCTCTTTTTGAACAATATAGTTTTGTTGCTTATATTTTTTCTTTTATTGTTGCTTGCCAATTTTTGTTTGTAGTAATTTTAATTTTTTCTTAAAAAATCTAAAAAAATATATAATATTTTAAACTAATACAAATGGTATGTGCTTAAATTTTTAAATATAATTTCTTTGCTAATATTATTCCTTATATTTTCATAAAACTAAAAGTGTAATATTTTAGATTATTAAAATAAAAATTTCATTTTTTTGTTGTTAAATTTTGTCCATTTTTAATTCTATTCCTTTTATTTATATTATTAAAAATATATAAATATTTTTTATATTTCAGCTTGCTAATATTTGTTTGTATTAAGTCATTTAAAATGTCCATAATTTTAAATAGTTTAAAATTTTAATATTTTTAAAATGATAAACAAAATTATTATGGGTTTCTTTTTATTTTTAAAATGTTGCTCATTTTAAAATTTATCTTCTTTTTATATTTATACGTTGAAGAAATGAAATAAATAACTGATCTTGTGACCTATTCTGTTGGTTTTCCCAAATTTAAAACTAGTTTAAGTTGCCACAAAGGAAACAGAAATCCTTTTAAATAAAATAACAAATTTTGTACCAAAAAAAAAAAAAAAAACTGATCTTTTTTATTTATCCGATGTCAATGTCGATACTTTGCTTTATCACTTTACCCATCGCTAGTCGCTGGCGCTGCTTTCACAAATATGGGGCACGTTGTCATGCCACATTTTGATAGCATCAGAGTCGTCGTCGTTGTCATCGTTGTCGTTGTCATTGTCGTTGGCATCGGCATCGGCATCTCCATCTCCATTGTTCCATAGTCGCGCCATTGTTTGTGCTGATAAATGTCTGACTCGCTGGCACATTTAACCAGGTTTTTCTTGGTTGCGTCTCCAATTAGCTGGCAGCTTTACAGCCTTAGCTCAATGTTTGCACTGGCATCCTGGCATATCCTTTACCTTTCACTCCCTTTACACTTGTCTAGCTTCTCTTTTTGTTCGCTTCAAACTTTGGCAAATTTAATTTTCATTAGACTGCGTCGTCTTACAAATCTCTGGTTGCAGCATTTTGTTGAAACTTTTGAAGAGTAGCAGTAAAAGTTCAAGGAAGAAAAAAATGTAACAACTTTATCTTAAGTGACTTAAAACTGAAAACTGCAAATTTAATGTGCTGCCCCGTTGTGGGGCATCATCAAATTGCGGCAAACACTTTTTTACTTGCTTTCTTTTCATTTTCGTGCAGAGAAAACACATTTTTGCCTTTTTCGGCGCATTTCCTTTGGGCATTGCAGTTGACAGCGTGCTTGCCCGAAAGCCCAACATACACACACACACCGCACACACACACACACACACTCTCACTCCAGAAGAACCGCAACGAAAGTGGCACACAAAGTTTGCAACACTTTCCTGGGGGCCATTCTAACATAACGTTATCTTCTGGCCAATGCCTTTTGGACAAAACAATTTTTCATTTTATAGCTGCGGCCTGAAAATTGCTTACAAATTTAGTGCTGCATACTTTGCGGCAGTTGTCAAAATGTCAAGCTTGCTGTGTTCTCAGTTACCATAATCGTTGCCTAAAATTCTTTTCACATAAATCTCAGCTTAAAACTGATAAATATTGTGCAATAAATTTATCAAGTTAAATAGTTCAAGATAATTCAAGTTTTTTAGTTGGCGAAATGCTGGCGAAAGCGTTTTCAGTTACTTTTGTTATTGTATTTTGTGCAATTTATTAAGTTATTCATGCTCGTAGGGGGAGTACAAAATATATATGTATATCTTCATGTTTGCAACACGAAATTTTGTGGCACAAAAACAGGTCAGTGCACTGTCAGAGGCAAACGCCTCAAGTTGTCAAGCAACCGCAATGCAAATATAACTTGACACACACACACACACACAGAAGTCACACCCTCACCAATGTGCGTGTGTGTGTGTGTGTGCGGTTGTTTTCTGGAGACTGCCTTGACTACCGACTGAATAATAAATAAGGCATAAAAGCCGCATCAAAAGCGCCTTTAAAACACGCCTAAAATTATGCAATACTTGCCCCAAAGGCAGCGTCACAGCAATTAGAAGAGGATGACACAGGAGCGTAGGGGGAGGAGGACAGTAGTGGAAGGGGGTAGTGAAAGCCACAACGCGATGATGGCCACAGGTAAAAAGCAATTGTCTTTTCGCTTTGTGCGTGCCTTTGTTGCGGTCCACAATGCTCATTAAAATTTAGGCCAAGCCGCTGGCAACGAAGGAACAACAACCACAAACGATGGACAACAACAACAAAAACAACAGCAAAAACATTCACTTCGTTTTGGAGATTGTTCCACAGCTTTTTGTGGCTGGAACAGAAATTGAAATTAACTTTGGCCGCTCGTGCAAAACGCGTCACGAACGAAAGATTTTTGGTGGAAACTCAGCTGCTCAATTAAAATCCAAATAACTTGAGCCATCTCTCTCTAATATCCTACTTTCTCTTTCTCTTTGCAGCTGAGACAAGCTATCTGGTTAATGGTTTGGATCTACAGGGACCGATATTTCTACATGAGCCGCCGCATCGCGTTGAGTTCTCCAACAATTCCGGCGGACTGATTGAATGCTCCGGCCATGGCAGCCCACCGCCCGAGGTAAATATGGGGCGTGGCAAAGGAGAGACAGAGAGAGTGGGAGAGAGACAGCGAAGACTTTTCATTTTCTTTTCGGCTTTCGCCTTTGTTTTTCGCCGTTTAATTATGCATGCCATGCTGTCCGCACTCATTTCCAAGTTAATTGACTGACCCACCAAAAATAAAGTAAAGAGAGAGAGAGAGAGAAATCTAATACTCTTCCGACTCCTACACAGAAAAAAACAAGCGGAATAGGCTATAGTCGAGCTCCCGACCATAGGATATCCGTTACTTATATGTAAAAAATATTTAAAAAAAATTTATTGCATGCTTCTAGGCATTTACATGGCTTGAAACTTAAAAAAGCCATTACCACCTTTCTATTTGTCCAATATAGTTGCGATTAAGTAGAAGGATAGCTAACAATAGTAGTTAACGTTAATTAACGGTATTTTTATTTTTTAAGTAACGGGTATAAAAATTCATTCTAAAATTCAAGTTAAAAATTCTTGATTAAAGCATCTATATTTTTAAGTAATGTATTCAGGATATTATTGCTAAATTAACACAATATGCGAATAAAATGGCAACTAATAAGCATTAAAATCGTCATAAAAATATCCTAAAACTTTTGATTTTATTGAGAAATATTCTTAAAGAGCTCCTGATAGTCAAATTATTTACGGAAAAGGAATTGAAAAATCATACTCAAATCAAAGCATTTTGTGCTTGGTTTAAGTTAATTTGGAATTATTCAAAGTTCTGATTGATTTTATGCCGGAATTCCGCATATATTTTTTCCTGTATACCCTTTTTCACTTCCCTTTTGCTCTCTAGGTGGAATGGACGCCTATACCACCGCAGCAGGATATGGTTTTTCAGCTCTCGAATGGCAGCATGATGTTTTATCCTTTCACCGCTGAGAAATATCGACACGAAGTTCATGCCACTGTCTACAGGTGAGTGCGCATTACGTATACTTAATATCTGCTTAAATTAATGTTGAACATTTTCTTTCTCTTTGAACTTTCTTCTTTTTTTTTTTTTGGGTCAGATGCAAACTACGCAACATGGTCGGCACGGTGCTCAGCCGGGAAGTTCATGTACGCGGCGGTAAGTTTAACACAATTTTTTAATTATATTAGCAAACATTTTATAGTCGCATGCAAAGTTGATTTGCGCTAACTCAGCTGGGTCGGAGTCGGAGTCTTTCGTCTAACCGGTTATGACGACGACTCTTCGAATTTCCCAATCCCCTTTGCAACTTTGGCTTAATTGGAAAGTTTTTGGTACAGCGCCTAAAAGCAGGCAACGCAAGTTTTAATTACTACTGCCAAATGTTGTTTGGGGGCCTTCACCCAAAAATGTCGGCGCTAATTTGGCGCCCAAGCGCAGAATTGACTCTGACGTTTGGTTAGTTGCTCTAACCAAACAGGGAGTCTAATGGCTAAGTGGATAAATAGAGTGTGAAGCGCTTTTCAGTCATAACTCTTTAAATTTCAACTCGAACTCTCCAAAATAATAGAAGACTTTATTTGACGATGGTTAACACAAATATTTTTAATATATTTGACATATTAAAATATATAAATTATTGTTTCCAGTTTGTAAATAAATGTATTCTGTATTTCACCAACTTCTCAAAAGACTTTATGTTTTCATAAGCTCAATAAAAATAGCTTTCATTTCAAAAACTCAAGAATTTATTAATAAATAAAATATAACTTAAAATATCTACACTTAAAATCAGCGGTGGGCACGCAGTGGCTCCGGGAGCAGCGGCTGCTCCCAACTTAGGTAGACTTTTATAGGGTTGCTGTTGATGTTGCTGCAGTGCTCCCGAATTCAGATATCGTGCCCAACGCTGCTTTAAATACTCGCAATTTTAAAAAAATGTCTTTATTATTTCGCCCAATAAAAAATGTTATAAACAAAAAAGCTAATAAAATTCACTTCTGCATTTACCCAAATAAAAATAAAAAATATTTTGTATGGCAAAAATAATTTATCTTTTCCGAGCACGCAATTCTTTTGAAACTTAAATTTCTTTAATATTTCGCCAAAAAATTGTTAAGAAAAAACTCTGTTATAATAAATGTTAGTTGATAAAAAGTATTTATCAACGCGTGAAATGTATTTCAGTTGCTGCTGAAAATTTGCTTAAAATTCAAATCGACTTTTCAGCTGGCAACTTTTTGAACTACTTTGCGAGCGCTGAAAAACTTTAGCATCGTCTTGTTTTTGGCCAGTTTCAACTAGCCAAAAGTTTCGCATTCATTAGGCCCTCAAGCAAAAACAAAATGAAGAGAAAAGGGGGAAGAGTAGTGGAATGACTTTAATAAAGTGCATTAATGAACAGCCATTGGGCAGTCCGAGGAATTTTGTCGAGCTCTCGAGTTCTCGATCCAATCACTTTGATTGGCATCGCAATGTCGCATAGATTTTGCGGTTCATTTAGCAATTGCGAGTTACGTAAATCTCTGTAACAAAACAACAATTAGTGCTGGCCATAAAAGATATGAATACTCCCCACATACATACAAATGTACATATATAAAATGGTCAAAGCGACCACTTGACTTTTGGTCCGCTGCGTGCGTTTAATTAACAAGCAGCCGAGTCAGAAAGGGAAACAGTTGAAAGCAAACAAACAGTGAAGTCGCCACCGCAATAGATCTAAGATAGCCTAAGCAACCGCTCTCCCTCTTTTCTTTCTCTACATACACTCACGGCATACATAGAGAGACACGGACACACACACTCATAAATATAGACAAGGGCGTAGTCCCGAAGGGTCACTAAAATATTAAAGTTTTTCTATATAAAGTTTAAGTGTTTGTCTTGAATTTATTAACGAAGAAATTACTCCCTGACTATTTACTTTTATTATAAATTTGTTAAATTTTACAATTTCTATTGAACGTTTCTTTATTAAAATCAATTCAAAATCAATTAATTAATTTGTAGAACATAGGCCTGAAATTTTTTTTGGATTGCTTACACAACTCTATGTTCATATCTTCCAAACTAGTCTTTTTTTCAGGCGGTGATTCTCAATATTATGTAAAAAAATTATAAAAAAAAGAAAAAATACAAAATAAAATAATAATAATATAATAAAAATAATGATAATTATATAATTAATATAATATGGAATAAATGTTAAAAAAAAAACAATTAAAAAACATACAAAATAATATAAATAATAAAAAGTTAGACATAATAAATGATAGTATACAATTTTCAAAAATATTTAAAAATATAAATGAAATTAATAATTTAAGTTTAAGAATCGCAATGTGAAAAGTTTACCTACTACCTTAATTTATAATAAAATCATTGTATCGCTGGGATGTAAGATAATAAAATTCAATTAAATTAAAAAATATTTCTAAAAGAATTTTTACAACTAATTAAAAAAAACAATATTGTTGTTCAATTGTCGTTTCCTTTTGTCTGGGTAGATTTTTTACCTAGCAAATGCTGGAGTATTTTATTCCGAATATCGTTGACTTATTGACGATATAAATTTACAATGTTTTAAGCACAACTCTGGGCAGTTTTCGGTAGCAAAAAAATGAATAGCCATTAATGTAGACAGGCCTGACCCCCTCTGCCCCCTCTGACTACGCCCCTGGACTACATGCAAAGTTCCAACGTCTGGCGGTCATTTTTCAGCAGCTCAACGCAACTCAACACAACGCGTTACGTATACGCCATGTCGCTGGCTTATTTTATTTGCGGTCTCTTTCTATGTTTGTTTTTCTATATGTGTGTTTGTTCTCCTTTACTTTTTTCTTCTCTTTCTTTGCCTTCATTGCTTTACGCTTGAACAATTTGACAGCGCGTAGATTTGGCGCAAAACGTTTTGCCTAATTTGCAAAAGTTGCCAAGGGATGAATCTCTGTCCCCTTTAAGCCCGCTCTCTCTCTCTCGCCCATTTCTCCCTTTTCCCCCCCTTTATACCAGCTAATTTCTCAGCTAATGTGTGCAGTTGACTTTTGGATATGGCGCCTTGGCGACTTGGCTTAGTTGCGTTATTTAATTGCCAGTGCTTAGTTCGCAGAATACGCAGGATACCAGGGCGTATACTTGACTTGGCTTTGGGCTAAGTGCGCGTAATTAGCAAAAAGTTCTCTCTCTGTGTGTGTGTGTGAGCTCTTGACAAATTTTCACTGGTATAATAAGAGAGAGAGAGAAGAGAGGAGACAGTGAGCAAGATCTTTGACTTGTTGTTGTTAGAGGCCACAGGCCACAGGCCAAGGCTGATGATGGATGTTGCCACAAAGTTGTGCAATGCACTAACACACACACACACACATACTTATATATGTAAAAGTTTAGCATACAATGCAGTCGAGTCTTTGGCCAAAACTTTTTGATTGAGCCACAAAGTTTTGCAGTTTTCCTGCACAGGCTTCACCTGCTGCTGCCGTTGTCGTTGTTGTTGTCGTTGTGTGTGTATATGAAACCTGTGTAATTTGTTCGTAATTAGTTGGGTGCACATTGTCAGTGTGTTTTGGCCCTGTGATCTGTCCTCCTCCCTTCTTAAAACCACGACTTCTTCTTTCTGTATGCAAATTGCAATGCACGCTGCTTTTGCCATAATTTAATAGTTTTTCTCTGTGCACTTTGGGCACAACAATAACGGCAAATCAGACCAAAAAGCATCTTTCCGCCGGCGCACATCATAAACATAAATTTGTGCAACAAAAAGTTTGCAACACAACAAAACACACACACACAACGAAACGGAAATGAATTTCCGCATAAAATCCAAGTGCAGCCCATTTTCACTCACTCTCTCTCACTCTCTCTCACTCTCTCGCTCTCTCTCTCTCTGCTCAGTTACTTTGTGAGTCGACCATAAACTTAGCTTTCATACTTAGTTGCCTGTCCAGCTGTCCTGTCCTGTCCTGTCCTTCTATGCAACACAATGTTGACTGCCTCTGAAAACTCTTCATACAAAATGCAACATGAAAGCGAAAAAAAAAACTTTTACAAAACTATGCACCAAAAAAAAAAAATAATAATATGGAGCTGGAGTTGAGTCCTGGCTGTGTGTCCTGAAAATACAAATAATGAAGATACAAAAACAAAATTGCACTAAACTCCAACTCCAACTGAAACTCAAACTGAAAACAGCAGCCACTTTGCTCTTTCCGTTTTTTTTTCCACTCTCCCCCAAACGGTCAGAGGAATTATAATAAAATGTTGTCACAAAGTTTTTCCCAGTTTTTCATTTGTTATTGTTGCTGTTATTGCAGCATAGAAAATACAAAAAATACAAAAAAAAAATGTAAAACCAAAAATGATGAAAACAAACTAAGCCCCCACAAAACAATAACAGCAACTTTTCAAATTAAACTTTATCCAATTTCAGCATATTAAAGTTTTTGTTTCGTGGCTCGCATACCAAAACAGCCTGAATATTATACATATGATAGAGTTCTGGAATTGTCAAACCCCTTAGCATAAGAAGATTAACTCAACGAATCGTACGCCATGAAAAGCGAAACGCATTTTCCAAACACTTTTCAAGTGACGCGTGCGGAAAATTGCCTTTGTCCATCTTAATTAATTTGCAACTGCCAACGGCATAGAAGCCAATGTTCCACGGAATGGATTGGGGAAAAAGGGGAGAGAAAGCGAGGCATGAAAGGCGACTGAATCAGGCAGTAAAGTTGAGGGTTGTTAGAGCTGATGAAGAGAGCATTAGCCAAGTTGGACAGTGTGTAAAGTTTAAAGTGATATATAATTCAGTTCAATAGTTAAACATTAAATGACATCTGTACATATAAAATAAATAATTGAATTATACTTTTCAATTATATTGAATATAACTAAACAAAAGAAGCTTAAATTATTCTCAAAATGACATACTCCAAACAAAAATAGCTTAGAATATTAGACATAAGATAAAAAATATATAATAAAATTATACTTTGAAATTTTATTGAATATAATTGATTAAAACTATACTTCAATAACTCAATTAGTATTTTAATTATATTGAATATAATTAAACAAAAGAAGCTTATAGTGTTCTCAAAATGAAATACTCCAAAAGAAAAGTTGTTTAGAATATTAGACAAAAAAAAAATTAAATTTTACTTTTGAATTTTATTGAATATATTTGACTAAAACAATACTTCAAAAATGTTTAAAAGAAGAAAAAGGTTTGAAAAGCCTTTGCTGTTTACAAAATAACGTATTTGTTATGAAAGAAAGTAAAAAATTTAAGCGATAAATGTACTTTCTATATTTAAAAATTAGTTCTTTATTCTCTTACTGCAATTTAATCTAACATAATTAGATTGGAATCTCATATTACTTTTTGTATGCCTGTCTTACCAGCCTTATAATTAAAATTTTTAGCAATTTTTACACCTGCCTTTTTCGCATGCCTGTGTACCACTGTGCAGCAAGCTGCTTTTCTGTTTTAGAATCCTTGTCATTCTTAATTTCGTGCTCCGTGCTCGTTTGACACGGGCAAGACAGAAATACAAAAAAAAAAATCTTTAACTCAAATTGCCACATCCAATATTTTAACGGGTCTGTCGTCGTCTGGCTGACAAACGGTCACACTTTGTTAAGTGTCACAATGAGGCTGGACATGTTTTGTGTGTGGGCAACGCTCGACAAAATGGGAAAAGGCCTCGGCCTGTTTAATGTGCCACATATTTTGGCTGTCAGGCCAAAGGACAACGTTTGGGTTTTAATCCTTTTTTATGATTAAAAAAAACGATAAAAATAAGAATTAAACAAAAAAGGTTCATATTTTTGGTTGTGTTTAATAAAAACACACACACAACATAATTGTTAGCTTTACTTTAATGGCCTTGAACTTTGTTATTTGTTTTGTTTGTTATTGTTTATGCTGTCGTTATTTTGACAGCTGCGGCGAACGCTGCGTATGCGCAATATATTGTATATTAATATTTTGCATACCATTTTCTTTTCAGTTGTCAACCAAAAATACACGGTACAGGTGCACGACGAATACGTGATGACGGGCAACACGGCGGTGCTGAAATGTCAGGTGAGAGCTGAGCTTAGACCAGAGTTGTCTCAACTTACACTATTAAACATTGCACACGAAGTTAATGGGACGTTTTAATGCTTTACACCAGTGGTGGGCACAAAATCTGAATTCGGGAGCACAACAATATCAACTACAACAAGTCTTTTGTGCAACTTCACTAGCGCTATACAATCTCTCCTCATTGAACGCAGATCAGCGACTGACAAAAAAAAAACCATCAGCCGATCAGATCCTTTGTGAGAGAACAAAAAGCCGAAGACGCGCATCGTAAGAGAGCAAGCCGACGAACGTGCTATTTATAGAACACACGTTCTCTCTCTTTCACTCTCTTTACGCCGGCAGAATTATTATCTGCTATCCCATGAACTGAGCAACTTTTGAACTGAACTTGCACTTGCACTTTGCATACCACAAAATTCACTTAAAACTTAAATTCAATTTGGACTCGAACAAAATTTGCTTATCTTGGTTTACCTCATTTCTCTATTTCTCTCTCCCTCTCTCACTCTGTGTAACTGTCTCTATCTTGCGATTGGCAGGTGCCGAGCTACATGTCGGAATTTGTAATGGTCACCGCCTGGGTGCAGGACACGGGCATGCATCTGTATCCAAACACGGACATCGGCGGCAAGTACACGGTCCTATCGAATGGCGAATTGTACATAAATAATGCGGGGCCCAATGATGCGTACAAAAGCTACACATGCCGCACTGTAAATAGACTGACAGGTACGTGATAATCACATTTTCAGCTTAATCGTCCAGTCAGCAATGCCTCAATGCATCTCTACCCATCTTCCTCTCTCTCTCTTTTCATCTCCCTCTGCAGTCACAGACAGAGAGAAGGAAACTTGTTTCCCCCTGTGTTGTGGCAACAACAACTGTTGGCATATAATTAAGTTGAATAATTAATTTACAGCTTGGGGGATTGCAATGTGAAAGTTGTCCTCGGGTTATAAGTGCACTAATAACACAACTGAATGCTATATAGAGTTTAATTTCATTATACACTCGCCACTTTTCCACATTAGTTGCACAGCACTTTATACTAACTGTGTGGCAAAACTGTCAACTTGGCTTAAACTCAAATTTGTTACTTTGATCCAAAAAAAAAACGAAGCTTTACTTTTAGTTAACTAAAACTTTTGACTTGTGTCGAAAGCTTTTGTTAAATTAATTTGTATTATTTTTTTGAAACGAAAAGTCTAAATTTGACAGATTAGTTTTTTAACTGGATGAGATCAAAAAGTTTTCTAAATTTATTTTTATTACAAATCTAAGTCATTGAAATACTTGACTTTATTTAAAGTGAACCGAAAGTTGTGTTTATATACCATACCTGATAAGTAATGGTTATTAATCGTAGTCATTATTAATTAAATTATTTTTGTTTAGAAGTGGAACTAATGATAAATTACGATCATTTTCGGTTTTACCCAATTATTTAATGATTACGATAACATATATTCAGAAATAATCTAAAATTATTACAATTATTTGAAAACAATCAGAAATAATCAAAAAAATCTTTTTAAGTAGTCGGATTATTTTTGATTATTTTTTAATGTTTTAGTTTTTTTTAGAATATTTTTGACTATTTAAAGAAATTATTTTAAACAAAACAGTTTATTACAAAAATAATCCGACTACTTAAAAAGATTTTTTTTAATATTTTTGATTTTTTCTGACTATTTTTTAAAAATTGTAATAATTTAAGATTATTTCTGATTTTTTGTAATCGTAATCATTAAATAATCAAAAATTTTTAACTGTGAACTATATAGTCACGGTACAAACAGGTCTTATTAACATATAGTCACTACGATTATTTCCAAAAGTAATTTAATTGATTAGTAATTCTAATCAAAATTTAACAGGCACGATTTTTACATAATCAACAACTTTTACTTAATTTTCTAGCTGATCAATCTAAAAGCTTATATATTATTATTTTTTTGCTGTGTCATAAGTCTTCAATTGAATTTGTGTGTGCAACACAACTCTGTTGCAAAATAATACAATAAATAATTAAATGATGCTTAAGAATTATATTTTCAATTATAGCAAATTCTGAATGCAAAGCCAGAATTCTTATTTGAGCTGCTTATATTTGTGCATTAGAAAATTTCTCTCCTTAATTAACAATTCAATACAATCACATGGTTATTAAGGACCTCAAGCGTCCTTTCATTTTATTTCATTTCATTGTGTTTTATGTCTGTGCACTTTCTTAATTTGCGCATTGTCAATGTCTGAATAGTTGCTTTTGTCTTGTTTAATTGGCTGCAAACTGAAAGAACATCAAATTATATGCTTAACATTTGTTGCTTAAGTTCTTGTTGTTGTTGTTGCTGTTTACTGGAGTCATAAGTAAAATCATGTAGTTTATGCTAGTTTTTGCCCCAAGTCAAAGTTGTGCGTTGTGCATAATTTATGATGCGTGACATTCAATCGCCAAGCTAAAAGCAAAAAGGTCCAAAATGCGTCAAGGGAAATTCCAACTTGCCACACACAAAGCTGGACAAAGGGGGAGTTGGGTTAAGGGATTCGAATCAAGTCAATACGTGAGATCTTTTGTAGATATTTTGCTGCTCGCTTATTTGAAGTTTATTGTGTGTGAAAATGCGCTTAAGCTGAATTTTCTATTAGCTTTTGTGCGCAAATTTCACATCATCAATCAATACGATAAACTTTTATGTAGCTCGCTTGCTCTTTCTCTTGCTCTCTTTTCCCTCTCTGTCTTTCACATTCCTGCTTGCTTTGTGCGCCTCTTGAAAGTTTAATTTGTTTTTTTTTGTTGGGGCTCAACTTAAATTGAATTGCTTAACGTTTGTTTGAAGGCCAAAAATGGTAATAAATTTATTTTTTTAAAACAAATTTGTTTTTTGGTTTGAAGCTTGTGACCAAAAGCCACAAGAGCGTAAACCAAATTGACTATTACCAGTTGCCGCATATTAATTACACTCAACCAACTAAACAATGCCAATTCAAGTGGCCAACATACACACATACATACTGACAGACAGACGGACATAATAAATGGCTTAGAGTGCACTCATTAAAAGTGTAACATGAAGCTGCTTTGGTCGCCAGGTAGAGAGTTGGTCATAACTAATTCATTTAACAAACACACACACACACATATACACAGATAGATAACTGCATACACACACTCACACACCTATAGAGACTCATACGCTTAATTTAAGCTTTACCTTCACCTGCAGCGCATAAAAGTAGGCAACAGTTTTTGTTTGTGTGCGCTGTGTGGGCGGTGCTGCATGTAAAGTGGGCGGTGGGCAATGGGCGTGTCTGTATGTCTGTCTGGCAGCGCATAATTACAATTTAAACCAAAAATCCATTTATTTTGCACAATAACGGGAACAACAATGGCGGCTAACAATAATACGACTGCTAATGCACAATAGAGTAATGTTAGGGCAAGGACAGCCAAGGAGAGAGAGAGAGAGAGATAGAGAGAGAGAGAGAGGGAAAGCAGAAAGGCAGTTGCTGCTGCTGCTGATGATAATGTTGATGATAATGATGTTCTGGCAAAATTATAAATTAAATTGCCATGGCACAGACACAGACAGACAGACAGACAGACAGAGACAGAGACTGACAAATAGAAAGCGAGCGAGACAGCGTTAGGTAAATAGAAAGAGAGAGGTTAGGTAGATAGGGGCGTGGGCCATTTGAAACAGATTTCGTTGGCCGAGTGGCCCACTTAACATAACACACACTCCTGGATTCGATGTCATGTTGTGTTAACAGAAATAATAGAAACGAATGCGACGACATGATTTAAAGCAGTTGCCATTAAAGCCAAATACGAGTACGAAAACAACAACAACAACACAAAAACAACAAATTGAAGGTCGACGCGAAAAACACAAATAAATATTAATATTAATAAATAGGAAGTATTAACTGTGGACAGTCGAATATTAAATACACTTACGGCACTGGTTAGAAAACTGAATTTGTGAGATGATGCTAAAAGAACTTTATAAGAATTACAGGGTATCCATGAAACTGATTTTCCTATGACAAAAAATAGGTTATATTCATATCGATAAAATTTTATAAACGGATAGATAACTGAGTAAGATTTAAATTCTATAGAAATTTATAACATTGTTCTTAAAAATAAAAAAATTTATGTTACAACAATTAAATTACTATTTTACTGCAATTACTTTAAGTTATAGTCAACTGATTTTGAATTAAATTCAAATTTGATTTAAGTTCCATATAAGAAACCGACTTTAAAGCTTCACAACTTTGTCAAAACTTAAAGTGATTTCCTTGCGAACTGTGTAATGTTCATTCATTTGAAAAATTTAATTTTCTTTTCTTTTTACCAATATCTTCTTTTTCCATACTTATTCCATTGACACATTTTTTTAAAGTCTTTCCTGCGGAATGTCAATTTTATCATTGCTTGACGTCTTATTTAAAATATTTAATTTTCTTTCCAAAAATTTCCACTTTTTCATGCTTACTTACTGACACTTTTTTTTTAAAAATTCTGTCTGTCATAACGTTGTCAAAACTTCACCGATTTCCTTGCGCAATGCCAATTTTATTGTTGTTTGACATCTTAAATAAATCAGCAACAAAATTTTATTCATTTGAAAAATTAAATTTATTTTGCAACACTGTCAACTGGTTCGCTGACACTTTGTCAAAATTTAAGCGATTTTCTTGCGTTATGTCAATTATATCATTTCAAATTTCATTAAGTTCTTAATTTGTCAGCTCTTTGTTATGAAATAATCATACTGTTTGATGCTCAAATGAAAATATACTTTTATGTTAAGTCTGATAAAAATAAGCAGCTTCAATAAATTTCATCAGAAACAAAGCGGCCAAGTGAGGCAACTAATTGGCTTAGTAAGCGCTAGACGAAAGTACATAAATTACTTACTTACATACCTTGTAGTCTCTAGTCTTTACAAGTCTTTTGTCCTTTCTCCTGATGCAGCATATAAATGGTTTATGCATTTCATAACAACATTGTAATACCCATTGCATAATCAAATGCACACAACTGAGCTCTGTTATTATGAGTTGACCTCGAATGTGGCACAGGTGGCACATGCAATCAACTTGATTACTTTTAATTAATTAAAAATGTAAATATATGCACAAATATATATACGGTGAATTTAGCCAAAAGTTCGTGCACTTAAATCTAAACAAAAAAAAGGCAACGACAAATGACAGCTGCCAATGTAAATTGTAAATTTCCAAATTGCTAAATTGTTGCCACACATATGTTTACGTTTACCTTTACCTTTTACTTTTTTTGCTGCTTCTTCTGGCTCATCTTCATTCACTTTTTCGCAGGTGAAATACAAATTTCGACATATCCCGGCCGCATTATTGTAACGGAGCCCAAGGGCATGGTTCAGCCGCGCATTAATGTTGAGAAGCATTCGATGCGGCATGTCGTCCTTAATGGCCAAACAACGTTGCCGTGCATTGCTCAAGGACATCCGGTGCCAACATATCGGTGAGTAGCAACAACAACAACAACACCAACAGCTCAAAAACAAGCGGAAAAGGCTTTGGTCGAATTACTGACTATAGGATACCCGATACTTATTGAAATATATATTTAAAAAAAGTTATTGCATACTTTTAGGCACTTACATTTCGTAAAAACTTCAATCAAAGCCATTACTACTGTATTGTTTGAGCGATCTTGTTGCGATTAAGTAGGATGATAGCTTATAATAGTGGATAACGTATATTAGTTAAATAAAGGCAAATTTCAAACATACTTTATCTGCGAGAAGCATAGCTCTGAGATATATCTAGCGGTGGGGCATGGCTATAGATAGCTCTGAATTTTAAGCGAACATATCACCACAATCAAGCATCGACGACTTAGGCGCCAAATAGGCAAAAAAAATAGTTGGGAGCAGTTGCTGCTCCCGGAGCCACTGCGTGCCCACCGCTGCTTTATAGGGTCGGAGATGCCTCCTTCTCCATGTTATATACATTGCAACGAATACAATATTCCCTTTTACTTATTTTTAAGTAACGGGTATAACAACAACAACAACAGTAACAGCAACAACTCAAAAGCCAAACACAAACAGCAGGAGCAGAAAAAGCAACAACAGCCGCAGGTTCTTTTTTCTTGTGATATCGCAGGTCACAGCAGCAGCTGCTTGTTGGCCAGAGGCTGAGGGCAAGAGAGGGAGAGGAGACAGTGGGTGGGGAAGGGGAAGGGGGCGCACAGTTGCCGCGCGCATTTTATGACAATGTGAAATATTTAGCACTTTTGCCAAAAAGCTGAAAAAAATATAAACTCAAAAAACGCAAGCACAAAAATGTTGAAAAATAAAATAGAAAAAAAAGAAATGAAAATAGAAACATAATAAAAATGTCAGGCAATTTGTGAAATGTGAACGACATGGCAAAGCTAAATTGTGCTGCCGACTGTGTCCTGCGTAGCTATTTGAAGAGTCAAGTCGAGTCAAGGTTTATGGATAGTTTAACAGTGGAATCTCTCTCATGCATAGTAACAACTGCTAATATATGTCAGTCGTTAGTGCTTTTGACTACTCCCAGAACATGCCACACTTTGTGGCACTTCTATTTGCTTTTATAGTTATGTTGAAGAAATGATTATGGAATATACTCTTAACTTGACAATGACAGACAAATTATACTATGAATACCAAAATTGGGAGGGAGCAAAAATTAGGAACACAAAAGAAAGAAACTGAAAAAATATTGTAGCTAAAAAAATGAAATTTAAAAAAATAAGTAATGTTAAAAAGGAAATATTATAAACATCGCGTGTTTTTTAATCAAAATATTTGTGACATTGGCTTTTACTTTTTTTCTACTTCTACTTTTTTTAATACCTATTATGTTTTAATAAGTTTTTTAATAGTTGAATGTAATAGTCTAAAGTAATAGTTAGTAAATTTAATATTAATTTTAAAACATCAGAACAATTTAATCAATATATACAACTAATTAATAAGAGCCCTTGCCTAAATCGGACACAAATTTAAACATCGAAACTCTGTTGCTTAAATGCTTTCCAAATACAACTTTCCATCCATAGCTTGATAACATAGAAGCCTAACTTCTCCATGATTACTCTCACTGAATTGACTGAAAAGGCCTTTTTTTATTCATGAAAGGACAACTCAAGGATATCTCGCAACTTGTCATTTTATGGCCCATATAATATTGGCAATATCCTTTCACACAGCTCACGCAGTTCATGACTTTTGACTTCATATCTCATATTTGTTTAAATGTGAGTGCGTGTGTGTGTGGCTGTCATTTCATATGTGTCAATCGTGGAAAGCGGCAACATTTATCTTGTTGCCTGACAAGGACACTCCAGAAGTCTCCCGGCTGAGATAAGAAAGATTTCCCAGGAGTCGTCGTCGTCGTTGGCAACCTGTTTTCCGTTTTCTGTTTCCTGTGACGAGCGCAAATCAATCAAACGAACAACGTTTATGGCCGAAATGGCAAATTGCTTTTTGAATGCCCTCCATTCGCCATCGAAGGTTCAAACAGGTAATCACTGGCCACAGGACACACTTGCCACTTGCTACTCGCCACATGGCACTCGCCACTTGCCACTTGCCACAACAGTTGCAACTTGGCTCATCATCAAGTGCTAAAACATGCATTGCTTTTTATGCAGCCGATGGATGCAATGGATGTCGATGTACCGAGGATAATGGTCCATTGTAGCCTTCGTGTCCTTCGTGGTCCATGCATGCATAAAAACTATGAGACAGGATATTTGCCCTGTTGCCGTTGCCTTTGTTGCACTACGGCTTGTTATACCCTTGCAGAGGGTATATGATAATTTAGTCACGAAACGATTACAATCAAGATTCGAATGCAATCATATATTTTATATGAAGATTATAATACTTAGGGCCGTTTTTTTAATGTACTTATAAACTGTATACTAAGATAATTATTAATAAAATTTAACAGTAATTTCTGATAGCATAATTTACGTTAAATACTATATTTAAGTCAATGAGTTATCAAACACCTGTCTTTAGACATTGAAAATAAACGGGCTCTTAGTTGATTAAAGCTTAATCCCTGAGCGCTTAGCTAATATTAATAATCACTGCGGACGGCAGTCCGCGCTAGTGACGAAAGCAGCACGAAGGGTTAAGTTACTACCTACTATATTCCTAAAACTTATACTTTTTGATCTGATTGGGTTTTTCTAGGGTTTCCCCAATTCGTCGCAACAAATGTTGTGATCATTTAATCACTAATTTTATATACGCAGCTCACAGAATAGGTAAAGTCATAGATTCTAATATAATTTATGTTCTAAATAAATTAATTGCAATCTCTTGTTTCAAATATACCGCAAACTAGTCTCTCAGTTTTTTATTGCTTCCTTTATGGCAAATAGGGGCGTCTTTTAACCATCTGTAGTCAGATTTATCTTATCAGAACTGGCATACTTTTTGGCTGTTATTGTTTTTAGAGAAATTTCAAATAAACTCACTGCTTTGTGTGTATTTTGATATTGTCGTATGTACATATCCTAAATAAATTTGGGAATTCAGAGCACTATGTTTATTTGCTGTGGTAGGAATGATAAGATGTCAAATCTGCAATCTTAAGTTTTCTAGGGTATCAAATCGTCTTCAAATTCGCTAAAACTAACCTTTCCTGCTTCTGGTTGTTTTGTGTGATGTCTCCCGCTGTGCAACGAGCTGCATTAAGACGATGCCAACACAATCGAGAGTCAGCGAGGCGAAAACAACGGCGACTTTCTCTCTTTTGTCTCGCGCCCCTTGGCTTTCTCTCTCCCTCTCTCTTGCTCTCTTTGCTTTGCTGCATTGTTTTGTGCAATGTCCGTATCCTGGAGTCCCGTTGCTGTTGCTGCTCATAAATGTTTAAATAGTTGGCAAGTTGCATGACGCTGTCGCGGCTCGTTTCCATTACATTTTTTCGGGGCCAGTTTCTTTATTTTGGCATAGAAATACATGCACAGCATACTATGTATTTTTAAAAATATACCTTTTTATTGCATCTTTTGTTTGGCCATTTCCATTGTGCAAATACTTCAACGCCTTCGGTCACGCCCACGTCATTAATCGAGCCTGAGCAGATTTCGATTACATCATTTCAGCATATGGCTGAGTGTCCTGCGAATCCTACTTGATGAGCTCTCGCATCGCATCGCATCGCATGATTTTCCATGATTTTAATTAAGAAAATGCCAGACGTTGCAAATGCAGCGTGCCACATGCCACATGCAACATGCAACATACCATCATCATCATCATCGTCAGCGTCATCGTCACAAGACGAGAAACGCACTCAAGTGCAATTAAAGCCAAATTAAAATCAATAATTTGATTAAAAATGCAACAGAATATGCGTAGGCATCAGGTGGACGAAGAAGGGGCAGGGGGAGGGGGACGTGGCAGGCAAGCAAACATCAAACAGATTATGGCACGCGCTGGGGAAATGCATTGGCTCTGTTGATTTTCTCAATTGATATTTTCGCAGAATTAATATTAAAAAAAAAATACATATATGCATGAAAATCATAAAAAGAAATCTTCACTTTTTTCTGCAATTTAAATGAAACGAAGTTCCAATGCGCTTTTATGGGAAAACAATTGGAAAATCAACAATTTATGGCTTCAGTGAAAAAACGAGAATGAGAGCGAATGATAAAATATAAAAAGCTTTAGGCAATAACATCTAGCAGAGCTGAAGCTTTGAAGTTAATCGTCATATTTAACTTAGTCTTACCTAAACTTACAAATTTTCAGAAATTTTTTGAATGTGAAATAAAATAAATTAAAATTGTTTTTCATAACAGTTAGGTTCGTTTTTAAAATTAAAACCTTGGCATAATTCAGATTGTGCTGAATATCTTGCAATTTTATTTCATTAAATATTTTAGGATTTAAAAAGAATATGTTTCAAATAAATATATGGCAATTTAAAATTAATTTAGAATGAAACTAAAGATATATTTTGCAAAGAAAAACTTTTATAAAAGGTATAGCATACTTTTAAGCGCATTCAGAAAATTATCAAGGCATTCTTAAAGTATTTGTATTTTTGTACACTTTTGTATTTATCCTAAGTATTAAAAAAAACAAATTTAAAAAATAGTCAGACCTGTTCCGGTATTCACTTTGAATTTAGACTAAGTGTTTAAAAATTATCGTTTTTCGCTTTATCGGACTAAAAATCATCAACTTAAAGTGATATAAATCCGCTGAATTTAGCCGAAATGGTATTAGAGCAGGTTAAAGAAATTCAATTCCGACAAATCTTACCGAAAGTGAAATTCGGAACAGGCCTGATAAAAATTTAATATATTTTCATTTAAGCTGAAGTCCTTAATAGCTAAAACTTTAAACCTTGACAAATTAAGGATTTTAATAAAAGTAAATCATTTTGTTGAGGGCAGTGACAAAATCATTACAAAATCTTAAAAGTGTGCTTTAAAAGTTGTTCAGGGTATGAATTTAACCACAATAAGTTGTAATTTGTTAAGGAAAAATTGTCCAAGTTCGGAAAATACTTAAGTACCTTTCTACTTCTGCAAAATAAGACATACCCTTAAGGAGTCGCTCATCATAAATACTCTTGAAATCAGGCAATCGGAATGCAATTCTGTGAGCTTCTTCTTCTGCTGTCTGCCACTTGGTGGTTCCTCTTGATGGAATGCCGCAATCAATTGGAAAGCCTATTGAAACGAAAGCCAACAACAATCGACAGACAATCAAAGGCCACAGTGGGACGCGCATACAAAAGGCAATTGAATAGCCGTCGATTTACTATATTTATTGATAATGACAATGCAATTGTCATAATAATTCGATTAAGATGCATTTTATCAAGCGTTATTTCATGCATTTTGTATCTTTGTATCTTTGCAGCTGGTTCAAGGAGGAGAACGAGCAGCTGCTGCCGTTGCAGTTGAGTGAACGCATTACCATTGTATCCGCGGGTCTGCTCAAAATCACCAAGGTACGTTCCATTTCCTCCTCCCTTTACACTCCCCCTTTTGAGTCCATTGAATTGTCAGCATGGAAATGAAAGCCAAATATTGTGATTGCCATTGATTTATGCCATTGCAGGCGCGTCTCGAGGACAGTGGCAAATATCTGTGCTGGGTAAACAATACAGCGGGCGAGGAGACAATTCAAGTGTCGCTCACGGTGACAGGTAAGTGCACAGACAGGTAGACAGCAGACAGTAGACAGCGGGTTGGTTGGGGAGAGCTGCAACCTCATCGATACTTACTTATAAATCAACACTCGATACCATTTCTACCTCCCCTTATCACCTGTTCAGCTCCGTTGACAGCGCATCTGCAGCCGCAGGTGCAGACCGTTGATGTGGACAAGGATGCGCAATTCCAATGCATTGTCTCTGGCCATCCGGTGCACGATGTCAACTGGCTGCATGACGGCAAACCCATACTGCGCGACAATCGCGTTGAGGTACATTTTGAAACTTACTCATTTAAAGTTTTTAATAATTTTGCAAAACTTCAATAAATGTATTTTTTTTTCTCAATTAAATGCGAGTAAATGAGACAACACATAGACTAATTAAATTAATTTTTATGAATGATTTTCATTAAAATCGTTTCACAGCTTTAATTTACTTAAGTACTTTGACTTCTTCTCCTAACTACTTTTTCAAAAACTTCAAACTGTCGTTAAAAAAAACAATTACCGAATAAAAACTTCAAAACATAACTTATTTGCTTTCAAAATTGTATTGTTTTTTTGACTCTAATTTGATTCTGTATCAAAATTTTAAACTTTTAAATAAATTTAATTTTTATCCTACACTGTCCTTTTTTTAAATACCTGCCACTTGAAAACTTTTCAAAAATGTTAAACTCTTAAAACATTGTCAAAATTTAACCAATTTCCTTGCAAAATGTCAGTTTTTATAATTTTTTGACAACTTATATACATATGTATACATTTGGAAAATTTTAATTATTTTTCAATACTTTTTACATACCACTTTTACCTTGACATATTTTCAAAAACTTTAAACAAGTTTTTTTATTTTTAATGTGGCAAGTTTAAGCAAGTTTATTTTTTATTTTTAATATGGCCCAAAAAAATGAATATATTATTAGATAATTTACTGCATCAAAACTTGACAATTTTATATATTTTCGGCTATTGTAATTATATATTTTCCGTCGCAAATCATTAAATCTCCTTTTAATACGCGTTACTTGCAAAAACTAATATGATTTTTGCAGCCTTGTTTCCTAATCACTTCTTTAATCCTCTCTCTCACCTTAGATACTGACAGATCCGGCGCGTTTAATCATTAAGAAGGTGCAGAAGGATGATCCCGGCATGTATCAGTGCTTTGTGTCCAATGAATGGGAGCAAATCCAATCAACAGCTGAGCTTCAATTGGGCGGTAAGCCGGGGCGTATTAGTAATATTATTGACACATCTTAAATTGCCAAAATGACCTTCTTCATTTTGGTAAACAGAGAGGGAGGATGCTCATCATAAATTAATGTGCTTGATGCTCATACTAAATGGGCACTTATGTCAGCAAAACATACAAACAATAAATTGCCCACTATCCATCAGATTTATATATGTATGTATGTATATAGAGAACTCTTGTCTAATTTGTGGCAGCAAATCAAAAGCATGAAATGTTGCTTCGATTTGACGACCGCAAAAACCACAGACAAATAAATGTTTGTCATAATTGCATTTCATTAATTTCTAATTTAGCAAATTGCTGGCATTTTTCAGCAACAACAACAACAGCAATAATAGCAACAACAACAGCAATAATAATGGCAACAAAAGCAAAGCAGGTCATAAAACGAAGAGCTGACAACTTAATTTTATTACCAGCACTAAAAATCTAGCCACAGCCACTAAACACAACACACACACACACACACAATGAGAAGCCAGGACACATTGTAACGTTTAGCAGCCTTGGGGCTACACATAGAAAGAGAGGGTAATACCCACAAAGAGAAAGAGAGAGAGAGAGAAAGACAAGCTAGACAAACGATGGGGACACATTCGCGCTTTGGCAACGCTTTTTGATTTGCTTTTAGGCACAAACGGAAATTGATTTCGATATATTATTGGCATGCTTAACACACACACACACAACACACACACACACATACAACACACACACACACACACATACGCATACATACTCGCTTTGGTGTTAAAAGCTTCTGACGCGCAACCAAAAATGTTTGAAGCGCCATTAAGCGACCGGATATGGCAGCAATTGTGTCAACGTTGCCTCTCTATGTATGTGTGTGTGTTGTGGCATCAGCAGCAGCAAATAAATATGGCAGCAGCTTATAACTGGCGATGTCGATGCCAAAGATATTTATTTTCGACGGCAAAAAAAGAGAAAAACTTGCATTGGTTTTTCGTCGTCGTCGCCGGAAATTGATACAATTTTCATCAGCTGGATAACATTTGCTGCTTGTCAAATGCATTTTCCGCTTAGCTGAAGTGAAAGCTCAAGGCAAAGCCAAGTAAAAGAAGTAAAGAAAAAGAAAAGCCAAAAGAAAAATAACGCTGCAATAGCATACAGTCGAACTTCCCTAACTCGAATCACTAGTATCCACGAAAAAATTCGAGTTAGGGAAGACTTCGAAGTAGGGAATAGAATTGTATGAGATTTGCCTAGTATTGCCACTCGATTTTGTTCGAGTTAGAACTTCGAGTTAGGGAAGTTCGAGTTAGGGAAGTTCGACTGTATTTTCAATCTCAATTTGATTGTAAGCAAATGCAGCAAAACTTACAAAACTCAAAAGTGAAATGTAAAATATGAAATGTGTAATGTGTAATAGTATAAGTATATCAGCTGATATTTATATTTATGTATAGAAGCATAAAGATTGTTGGCTTATTTATTAACATATTTCAAACCTGGCTAGCTTAGGCTCTGAGCCCAAAGCTTTTGTTATAAGCCCTTTCAAAAGACACTTCAAGCTGAGCCCAGTTTATAGGCCATTCAGTTGGCTTAGCTCCATTGAATCTAAATCCTTGGAAAGTCTGTTATAGATTTTTCAATCAAAGTGTAGTGCCTTTTGCAGGCAGCATATTCAATTTTGTACGTTCGAAAGCAGAGTCTAGAAGTATTTAGAAACTATTCAAACGTCTGTTTTTGCTATGTGAATTATTTTTTTTTTATATTATAATTGAAAATTGCTATTTAAAATGTATTATGTAAAATATAAATACAGGTAGTAAAAACTTTTCATCAGAATTCAAACAGGCTTAGTTATAATTAGGGATGGCACGATTAATCATATGATACACAATAATCGATTATTTGGCTTCCATTGGCGATTTAATTGTATCGTAAAATGTGTTGCGATTAATTGAAACACTAATCGATTATTCGATCAAATAATCGCGTCGCTGTCAAAATTATTTCAGGGAAACACACATGGAGATTTTATAAAATAAATAAATAATAAATAAATAAATAAATTTTTTGGCAGTCACTCTAGAATTGTTTAACAAAATTTTCTGCATCAAAATATTTTTTGTGAAAAACCGAGGAAAAAAGTTGAAAAAGTAGACTTTTACATAAATTTGAAATTTTCGAAGGGTACTTAATGGGTTAAAGAAAGTTTTGTGTCATTCAAACGGAATTTTAATGACTTTTCCATTGATGTTAACGATAACGGCTCAAAAAAAACCTTAAAAGTCCAATGTATTTATATTTTTTGGGCATTTTATTATTGTTCTTAATTTTGTTTGCTTGCAATGGCATTGCATTACACAATATTTCAAAAAATATAACAAAAATTAATCATTTGATTAATCGATTATTTTTATTTTTCTTCGATTAATTGCAATTAATAATCGCGTAGCTTAAATTAATCATATGATTCAATAATCGATTAATACATTTTTTTCGCCATCCCTAGTTATAATAGATTAAATAAAAATAAAAGTATTCATTAGAGCATAGTATTTTTTATTATTAATATAAAAAGTAAAAACTATTTTAAGAAATTGTTATATTTTAGTTAGTCATATTTTAACTAAAAATTTGCTGCTATAAAAAAGACCAGCTTTGCAAATAGAGTTGCCAACTTGTAACATAAATTGCTTAAGGGCTGCCAGTTTTTAGAGAAATTGGGAAAGAAAAATTGTAAAAAATTTAAAATTTAAATAATAAAATTTCAGAAATAATTCTAAGAGTAACTGCAAAAAAAAAATTACTATTTTGACAGCTTTTCCTACTTCTCACATAAAAAGTGGCTTTTTAGTAATTTTCAATAAATTTTAAAAAATACTAGCAAAAATATTTTTGAAATTTTTTTTTGCAGTTACTCTTAGAACTGTTTCAAAAATTTTTCTGCATCAAAAAATTTTTTTTAGAAAAAATCAAGGATTAAAGTTAAAAATGAATTTTCGAATTTTTCAATGGGTACTTAATGGGTTAAGGAAATTTTTGCTATTTTTGCAACAGGCCTCGTTTTTTTTTGGGAGGCCATTAAATTGTTGTGCTTTCTAGCTTTGTTGTGGGCAGCACACACGCAAACTCACACTCACACTGGCACACGCACACCTCATCCCGAGCTCATTAATGAAATGCCAGATAAATAGTGAGTTTTGTTGCTCAACTTCACAAAAGAAATGGGGCAGAAAAAAGGGCAAGAGAAAGGAAAAGGGCAAGAGTATTGAAATGATGCGCATAGCTTAAGTGTAACTCTCGTGTGGCTTAAAGCACTCTCATCTCTTATCATTTCAGATGCGTCGCCGGAACTGCTTTATTGGTTTTCGGAGCAAACACTGCAGCCGGGTCCAACGGTATCATTGAAATGCGTTGCCACCGGAAATCCACTGCCGCAATTTACATGGTCTTTGGACGGATTTCCGGTAAGTTTTGGCCACAAGCACACACACACACACATAGCTTGGCATCTTGATAGTGCCAAAAAGGAGACAGATAGAGAGATAGAGACAGGGACAGAGATGAGAGAAGGAGTGAGTTTGATGAAGGTGTGTGAAACTCACACACCCAACACGTGCTGAGCACTCACTTAGCAGCATCATCAGCATCAGTCGAAGGAGCAGAAGGAGTAGAAGGAGCAGCACCAGCATCCGGAAATGCAGGCAGCGTTTCCGTTTCCGTCAACTCGTTACGTATCGCATTGAGTTTGCCGCATTTTGCTGATGATGTTCAAACTGCAGCATGGAACTAAAGCACATGCATAAATGTTTACGAAAGCGCATTTTTTTTAACCCATTCCACCCACCTTTAACCCTACCCTAACACCCTAAAGTGCCGCTGGCATTTTTGCTTTGCTTTTTTACTCCTACTCTCTCTCTTTTCAAGGATTTGTTTCGTTTATTTGCATAAATTTCCATTTTCTTTAGACTCTCACTTCTGCCAACGTCTTCAGCCTTGAGCTGTTATCACTCTCTCTCTCTCTCTCTTCTTTTCATCTGCCCTTTCCTACTTTTATCCATCGAAAGCCTAGTGTAAATTTTATGCAATTCCAATCAATTCGATTTACATGAATTTTTCATAGTTTGCGCTCTGCAAACGGCACAAAATTCTCCGTCTAATTGACACATTTTCTTGTCTCTATCTTTCTCTATATTTTTTGCATTCTTCCAACTTGTGCAGATACCAGACAGCTCACGCTTTTTAGTGGGTCAATATGTTACCATACACGACGATGTCATCAGCCATGTGAATATTTCAAATGTCAAGGAGGAGGATGGCGGTGAATACACCTGCACGGCACAGAATGCGATTGGCAAGTGAGTGGCCACAGTGTTCCATAAATAAAATACAACCCTCTTTACACACACATACACACACATATCTAACCAACACACACATATGCAACTGAAAGACTTCACTGATAGGCACATAAAAAGCATTTCCATGCTAAATCATAAATTTAATTGTAGCTTGCCTGAATAAAAACTAGAACTGAAAGGCAACATAACATATGCTGCGACTAACAGTTACCCTGTAAATGCGACAGTTGCTTAACTTTAAAAGCTTAGCTAAACAATTGAATCTTTAGTTTGTCGAGAAACAAAAATTTGTATTACTTTTATAGCACGACTAAAAGCAGTTGGAGAAAGTTAATGAATTTCGACAATTAATATAAATGAATTAAAATATAACTGAAATTAAAAAATAAAAAATTAAATTAATATAAACTTTAATTGTACATTGAAAAGAAAATGAGTAAAGTTAAGTCTGGGGTATGCAAAGAATTATAATTATTCCAACATTTGTTGCAAGGATTGGGGAAAACCCAGAAAAACCCAAACAGATCGATGAAAAATAGTTAAGTTAAAAACCTGTAGGAAGATCTCTGATCAGAGCCTTAAAGCCTTTTTTTACTGAATAATCAAAATGAAAAATACTTTTATATTGGAATAACATTTAGCCAAAAGTTCCGAAAATCTTAAACTCTTTTAGTTGAAAATATCAAAGGCAATTTTAGAAATTTCAGTAAGTTTTGAATAGCACTTATCTACAGATTAAACTTTAATTAGTCTTTTCTTTAGGCTTAAAACAACCAACTTTAAACTCCAAAAACATCTCTAAATATCTGATTTCTCTAACGTATTAATATATTAATTAATTTCAGATAATAATTGAAAATGATATTAGATTTAGACCTATAAAAGGCTTGTGCTAAAATTTTGCAAATCTTAACTTATAAATAATACCAAATATTTTATTTAAATATGCAGATATTTAAGCTTTTTATATCTCTACTTAGTCAGTTTTTTCTCTACCTGAGCAGTATTTCAAAAGCGTAGCTAAAATGCCCGTTACAACTTTGATATACAGAGTATTTTTTGAACAATGAAGCCGCATTGTTTGCTGGCAAAAGCGACATAAAATCCAAACAATTTGCTGAGTCAGGCTTTTTAGCAGCGGCAACTCTATACAAAATGGTTCCCCTACACACACACATCCGCACACACACACATACACTGTAATACAAAGTTGCATGGCCCACTAAACGGTAGTTATGAGTTTGTTGTATATGTTTTTTATGCTTTTTTTTATATACATTGCCGCAGGGTCTCACATAGCGCCAAAGTGAACATCTATGGATTGCCTTACATACGGGAAATGCCAAAAATAACTGGAATCTCTGGCTCTGATTTGATTGTTAAATGTCCTGTGGCTGGTTATCCCATCGATAAAATCCACTGGGAGCGGGGTAAGCAGAAAATACATATTAAACATACACATATAACTTACATACATGTAACTACATATATTTATTTATGCTCGCAATTTACCATTTAATATTTACTTGTGTCTCTCGTATGACCATTTATTTTTATTTTCTGCGTTTTTCTCCTTTTCATTTTTATATTTGTTTACTTTGCCCCTTTGGTCTGTATTTGTTATTAAAAATGTCATGTTTGTTATTGCGCATATCAATGCATATTATTATTAAAAACTACGAAATGAACGCAGCACAGTTTTTTAATTTTCAATTCATTTTTTCTGGTTTAAGCGCAATCAATTTGACATTATTATGAGGCTGCCTTCAATTCAGAGGGATCATAACTCTCATAACTTTTTTAATTCTTTTAAAACTAAAACTGTTTTTATGTAGAATATTATTTTTAAATAAATGAACCTATAGATTAATGAGTAAGTTTTTTTCGCTTAAGGTTTTATTTATTTTTGTTTTATTTCTATTCAGTTAAATTTTTTAATTGTGTCTTAATTTTCCCTCAAAATTTTCTTATTCATTTCATTTTAAATACAATTTAGTTCAGTTTGTTTAAACTCATATTTTTCATATTTAATCGATTTCTGTGCTCGAAAATAAATCATAAGAGCAAAGAATATAAAAATACGAGTATTGAGCGAAGTCATAAATTGCACAAGTTTGTTTTATGCGATTTTTGGCAATTAATTTGCGCCAACTTTTTGGCTATTTTCTCGTTTTTTCTCTTATTTTATGTGAAAAATAAAGATGGGCAAACGTTGCCCATAAATCGGCGACAGCGGGCCTACAACAATGGCACCTTAATTATCGAGCAGCTACAGAGACTGGAGGATGCCGGGACGTATACGTGTATGGCCCAGAACAAGCAGAAGCAGACGTCACGGCGCAACGTGGAGATTCAAGTGTTGGGTGAGTTGTTGTGTATACGCAGCG
>JBAMBJ010002715.1:0-15652 GCA_037043495.1 Drosophila recens | reverse complement strand
TACATACAGTTGCGGTCAAAAAAATAGTAGTGCGTGCAATGAATTTACAAAAACTTAAAATTTAATGACTTTTCACTTATCCAAATTTTTTATTTAATTTTTTTAAGATACGTTAATATATTGTTAATCTATCTGAG
This sequence comes from Drosophila recens, assembly GCA_037043495.1. NCBI lineage: Eukaryota > Metazoa > Arthropoda > Insecta > Diptera > Drosophilidae > Drosophila > Drosophila recens. The sequence goes on along the minus strand of JBAMBJ010002715.1, from coordinate 15,515 downwards.
AAATCAAAGATAGTGAACAGTTATTATTTTTCGACTTAGCAATTTTTTTCTTGCAATAGCCTGAAAAATGGGCGGTCAAAATAATAGTAGTGATGAACATATTCAAATATTTTAATGATGAAAACGATCCAAAACCCCCTTTTTTTTAATTAAAAGGTTAGATATGTGAAATGCACTTAATAATGAACAAATTTAATAATTTGTTGTGAAGCCTTTATCTTGAATTACCGCCTTACAACGACGGATCATGACTTTTAAATCGTTCTGTTTGTATTGAGCTCCAGGCGCTCCTAGCGATCTTCCAAAGATGAATATTATTTGTTGGTTGATGCTTGACAATATCCTTCTTCATATCGGACCACAAATTTTCAATGGGATTCAGATCGGGGGACCGTGGTGACCACTCCACTACATTAACTTTTTTCTATGCGAACCATTCTTTCGAAGATTTGCTGATATGCTTTGGGTCTATGTCCTGTTGGAACCTCCAAATTATCGGCATATCATCTGAAAAATACGGTAGCATAGTGTCCTGCAGAATTTTCACTTGTTCGTACCTTTCCATTATGGTTATGATCGATTATATAGGTTGGACCCAATAATGTGAAAATGCGCCCAGGTTATTATTCTCATACCACAATGTTTAATGGTCCTGCAGGTGAATCTGGGCTGATATTCGGACTTTACCGGATACCTTACATGTTGTCGAGATCCTCGACCAGCAATAAAAATAATTTTAAACACATCCGACCACTAGAGGTTTCTTTATTTCTCTAGGGTCAATTCAGATGGTCCTAAACAAATCGAAATCGCTTTTGGGCAGGTATTTTTTTTAATAACGGAATTTTTCACGGGCTTCTTTCTGCCAGATTATTATTTCGCAAACATCTAAGAATGTTTTACACACTTTGGTCCATACCAAAGTCCTTTTTTTTAAGTGCTGCAGGAGCAAAAGGGTCGCGTTTCAAAAACCTCACTACTTTTGTCACTAGTCTTTTGGACATGGATCGAGGTCTTCCACATTTATCCTATTTTGGCGACTACTTAATGGCGTTTCTGATTATGGTTGTCAATCATCTAATCAAATTTTTTCACTTCCTTAAACGTTATCCTTTTTGAAAAAAATTTTTTGTAGGAGCACGCTTTTCTGGAGTGCAATGCTTGCCACGCCCCATTGTAACAACTCTAAGCAAAATATTTTTTATACAATTTATAGAAAATTATTAAATTACAATTATAAATATCAAATCAAGTGCCTTTCCTGCTTAATATCCTTTTTTTCCACTTTTAATGCATTCACTACTATTATTTTGACCGCCCATTTTTCAGGCTATTGCAAGAAAAAAATTGCTAAGTCGAAAAATAATAACTGTTCACTATCTTTGATTCCTCAGATGGATTAACAATATAATAACGTATCTTGAAAAAATTAAATAAAAAATTAGGATAAATTAAAAGTCTTTAAATTTTGAGCTTTTGTAAGTTCATTGCAGGCACTACTATTTTTTTGACCGCAGCTGTATGTATGTACATACATATAAAGCTGCCTAGATGGTAGAACTCCCTTAGTTCTCCCAGTTTCAACTTGTTTTTGTTTTTCTAGTTAATTTATAGCTTACATTTTTGTGTAATTAGTTGACAAACTTGTAATATCTGCTCACTCTTTTTTACACATGCACAAGCTAGCGCTGTCTCGCTTTAGCACATACACATTAGTTTGCTAACTCTATTCCACTCACTTTTCCTTTCTCCCTCTTATGCACTTGTCCTACGAATTGCACACTAAATTGATAACTCTCTCTCGCTCTCGCTTATGTAGATTGTTCCGAATCTGGTGCGCATCTTGAAAAGCCTTATCTTGGGCGGTTATTCGCCCGAGCATGATGTCAGCGGCGTCAGCGATCCGTTCCTGCAGGTGAAAATCCTGCGTCTGTTGCGCATTCTTGGCCATAACGATCCGGATGCCTCGGAGGCCATGAACGATATTTTGGCGCAGGTGGCCACCAATACGGAGACCAGCAAGAATGTGGGCAATACCATTCTCTACGAGACGGTGCTGTCCATTATGGATATTCGGTAAGAGCAAAATGTCCTAAAATTGATCACAAAAAGGTTCCTGAATCTGTTGTGTAGTGTTGCCATATTATGTGTTACATGAGTGGCAGCACAATGGCCACATTTGTAAATATTTTTAAGATGTGGCAACAGATCTCTTTGAGCAGCTGCCAGAACTGATTTTGAAAACAACATTTTGAAATGTCGGGTTTCCTTAAATGTCATAGATTTAATTTTTTCGAACTTATTTTCGAAGTCACAAAAATAGCTTGCCACAAATTCATACCCAATTTCAACAAAATATGTTTTATATGGGCATTTCCAGAAAAAGGTCCACCTCTTCCAAAAACGTAAAATTTATCAAAACTCACATCTTGTGAAATTTTCTTCCAAAAAAGTATTCACGTTATTTATTAAAGCAATATACGCTAGATATACACTAGGATGAACATTTGGATTCTAAATTGAAATAAATTCCCTTTTTCTATATTTTTGTCCATTTTCTTGAAAATTGACTTCCAAAATAGACCGTTTGTATTTTATCGATTACACTGAGTAAAATTGTAAGATTGTAACATGAACCATTTTAATACATAGAAATATATTGAATGTTTAATTGAAAACAAGTCTAAAAGCTGTTTTCGATATACCGAATGAAATTTGATAAATAAACTCTTGGAACAAACTAGGTTGAAATCTTGTCACGTTCGCGATGTCGCGTTACAAATTACTAATAAAACTTGTAAATTAATTAAAAAGATAGTAAACTATCATAATTATTTCTAAAATGTAAAACTACATTATTTAATTATGGCTTAAGAGTATTTTCTTACAAATTACTCTCCACATTTCGCAGACTTTTGCATTTGTCAAGATGAAGTCAAACATGACTTTCATTTTTCGTCGCGTTCGCGATGCATTGTTTCTACAAATAATTCGAAAACGACAAGTCTTCAAAGCTTGTGTTTTATAAAATAGAAAACATTTGTGAAAATGTCAACTTTTTCCATTTTTTTTTTTCATTTAAAGACGTACAAATGTCGCGTTCTCGATCTTGGAAATACCAATATATAATTATCAAATTGATTAAAAATCTATTTAGTGCAATTTTATTCGATTTCGTAGTTTATTTAATTTAACTCAATTAATTTAGCTATTTTCTCAAAACTTTCAACAATTTTTTTTTGACATTTAAGAGCATTGATTGCTTGGTTTTTGAAATACCGACAATTGATTTTGGATTGTTTTTGCGATATTAGAGATTTGTAGATCATGCCTCATTATGTTAAATGTTCCCATTCTCATTGAACCGCCTTTTGTTGTTGTTGTTGTTGTTGCAGCTCTGAGGGCGGTCTGCGCGTCTTGGCTGTGAACATCCTGGGACGCTTTCTACTCAACTCGGACAAGAATATACGATATGTGGCCCTGAATACGCTGCTGCGGACAGTGCACGCGGACACGTCGGCGGTGCAGCGGCATCGCACAACCATATTGGAGTGCCTCAAGGATCCGGATGTGTCGATAAGGCGACGTGCGATGGAGCTATCGTTTGCCCTGATCAATGCACAAAATATACGTACAATGACCAAGGAGCTGCTGCTGTTCTTGGAGAAGGCCGATGCTGAATTTAAGGCGCAGTGCAGCTCGGGCATGATATTGGCCGCTGAACGATATTCACCCAATTCGCGTTGGCATCTCGACACACAGTTGAGTGTCCTGATAGCGGCTGGCAATTATGTCCGTGACGATGTCGTCTCATCCACCATACAACTGGTGTCCAGCAGTCCCGTGCCGGAGCAAACATATATCACGAACCGGTTCTGGGAATCGCTGCAGGTGGCCAATCATTGTGAGGATAAGCAGCCGCTGCTGCAGGTCGCCGTCTGGGCCATAGGCGAGTACGGTGACCTGTTCATGTACGGCGCCAACGAGGATGGTGAGCAAACATTTTATTTATATTTTTTATATTATAATTTTATTTATATAAATCATTTTTTAAATATGTATAACTTGATAAATATGATTTCCTTTAGTAATTTTTTTTTATGTAATAAAAAAATTACCAAAATTTGAAACAACAATAAAATGGAAATCAAAACTAGGAGGCATGTAATATGGAAATAAAATATGGAAATCTAAATTATCAGTAATGCTATCATTAAAATAATATATGTGAAAAAACTCAAAATTAAAAAAAGGGCCAAAATTTAAAATAGATTTTATTCTTTTTAGTCTCAAAAATTTTAATTAAGTTTCAGAAATACTCCCAAAACAGAGCCAGAAAAAATATTTTAATTGAGAACTCCAAACCTTTCAAACTCGGATTTTTTAATTGCTACTCATTTTCCGAAGTGTATTTGAATTGAAATTAGATCTAGCTTCTTCATAATAGAATATTAAGATTTAAATACTGGATCATTGCTCCCAGAATGAAAGAAATGTGTATATTACTATACAAAAGAATATTCAAACAATGGCAAAAATATCAAAGCTACTTTTCATAGTTTAAATCAAACCGATTTTTATTTTTGTTTATAATCCATAATTGTTGTACTCCGAATGTTTTTTAAACATACTAAAATTTTCAAGTTTATGCTGCCTTTTTATTTTACCCGGCTTAAGTTTTTTTTAGAGTTTTAATGCTTAATTTTTTTCAATTTTTACATATAATTTTTAAAATAATATTTTAAATGTAACTAATTTCAAGTCATCTATTACTTAACAGAGTTTGAACGTCCAACGGAGAGCGATCTGATCGCTGTGTATCATAAGTTTTTAACCTCTGCTCAAGTGTCGACCACAAGCAAGCAATATGCGCTCGTCTCCTTGGCCAAGCTGAGCACGCGCCTCCAGCAATGCGTGGAGTAAGTATTAATTCTCGCAACCCTTCTTGAGTATCGATTAATGGCATTTCTTGTATTGGATTTGTACAGAGAAATCCAGGCGCTGATTACCTCGTTTGGCAGCCATCTGAATGTGGATCTGCAGCAGCGTGGCGTTGAGTTTACGCAACTCTTTGGCAGCTATAAGCATCTGCGTCCTCCGCTGCTGGAGAAGATGCCCGCCATGCAGATAAGTCGCATCAGTTCGCAGAATGGCGAAAGCGCCGGCTCATTCGACGACAACAGTCCGGATGTTATCGAGAATGGCATCGAAATTGGCGGCAGTGGCGCACATCCGTTAATCGAAAGCAATATGAATACAATGGGTGACAATACGGTAAGTCACAATCCGCAAAGCCTGCATCTTTTGAAACTGCTTTAAACAAATATATTTTTGCACTTTTTTAGAATATTCTGTTGGACTTATTGGGCAGCACGGATCTAACGGCAGGTGTCAGCGATCTGGCAATGGCCACAGATCTATCAAATGCCGTGCATAAAAAGAACACACGCAATGCCAATAACGATGCGACGTCCAATGTTGCAGTGTCCAACAATCAGGATCTACTTGATTTGCTCGATCTGGATATGACGGCTCCATCCACAACGTCCGTAATGGGTGTCAATCTGGCAACTGATCACGGCAATGTCAACAACATGATGAACCTGCGTGGCATCGATCTGAACCTGGGCTTCGGTGGCATCGATACCATGCCCAGCAGCATACCCACAAATGGCAACGATCTGGCGAGCATGTTGGGTGGCCTCGGTGCGCCAACTAACGCAGTGCTGCCCATGGGCGGCGATAGTCTGCTGGGTGAACTGAATCCAACGACGACAACCAACAATGTAACAGTGGTGCGTATGAGTTGTTGATCGTTTTTAGAGGGAGCCTCCTCCGATCCTCTAGAGCAGCGGTGGGCACGAAATCAGAATTCGGGAGCACTACAACACCATCAACAACAACAACCCTATTAGAGTTAAGTTAAGTTGGGAGCAGCCGTTGCTCCCGGAGCCACTGCGTGCCCACCGCTGCTCTGGAGTAAATATGTTCATGACTATGAGCACCTATATATGATCTGATCGTATGAGTACCTAGAACTCAGAGACTTTAAGAGCTAAAACAAGAGTTTAAGAGTTTGGGAAATATTATATGTTAATTTTGAAACATAAAAAATGGATCCGGGCTCGGGCTTTTTTTTGTAATTATATCACTTTAATTTGTTCTTAACTTAATCCGTAAATTGTTTAAATTGCAGCCTCCACAGGGTCCCAAGTTGACGGCCCTGGACAAAAACGGACTGCTGGTGCAGCTGGTGCCAGTGAAGGGCAGCGACTGCATGAAGATCTTTATGACAACAACAAATAGCTCAGACAATACATTGGAACAGTATTTGCTAAAGGTACGTATTGCTTTTCCCACATATTTATTCATTATTCATTAATAATTTCATGGTTTCATAGGCGGCGGTGCAGAAGAGTTTCGAACTGCAAATGTTGCCGCCATCGGGCTCGATGCTGCCGCCAGGAGGCGTCATTACACAGGAAATGCGCGTTGTGGCCACGTCCAATGTAAGTCTGATCTAAAGCAGATGTATTTACAAATGAATCGATTTGAAATCTATTTTATTTCGGTTGTCTTACTTTTGTAACTATTTGTATAATTTGATAAAATTAGATGGTGCAAACAATTGCAGTTTAACGCTTAATGCTATAATTAATATGACTGAATTATGTATGATTATAAGTTTTTAATTCGCCCAGACTTTGCTCTCTATTAAGAGTGCTACAGAATTCGCTTTCGCTTGAATTTCACTTAAATTTTTATGCAATCTAAGTGAAATTCAAGCGAAAGCGATTTTTGTGGAACTCCCGTATATCTTTTTCGACTTTATAATTGTCCAAAAATATGGTTCTGTAAACTGATCAAAATCTGTCTCTATTTTTCTAGGCTGTACTGCGCATGCGCCTGCGTATTCAATACACGCTAGATGGCCAGCAGCTGGTGGAGCAGACGGAGGTTAGCGGTTTTCCGGATCAACAGCCGTCTACTGAATAAACGTGTATTAACCGCAAGTGAAGCGAGTGTGTTAGCTTAAAGTTTAAAGATACCAAACACACTAACATGAAAACACACACACACACAGACAGCACAGCTAAATACAGAGGTTGCCACACGCATATATTGTAAAATAAGTTAACACAAAAAAAAGAAAACCACAATCGCGCTCATACATTCACTCATAGAAAGAGACACACCAAGCGGGATGAGAGAAGCAGCAGCATCAGTCGTTTAAGCGTATTCAGTTTCTATAAACCGAATGTAAGAAAAAAAACAACCAATCATAATTTATAATTTATATATATATAAATACATATATGTAAATGCCTATACCTATATCTTTTATGATTCTTTTTTTTGTCAACATTTCCTTGATTAAGTCCGCGTCCGCGTCGCATGTATGCATTCTTAATTAATATTCTACTGTTACTATTACAATTATTATTATTATATTATATATTATTATGGTTATTATGATTTGCCTTTTTGTGTGTGTAAAAGACAACAGTTTTAATGTAAGACAATAAAGTCATTTGAAAGCGTTAAGCAACATTACACTCAATTGTAAATTGCAACAATTAACAATAGCAACAAAAACCAACACAACTGAAATGTGACAACAATAGTGTATACTTAGCAACAAGTCAAGAGGAAGAAAATATCAAACGCAGCGCATTTATTTCAAGCTTAGCATTTTCAGATTGAAAAAGAACAGTTGAGAGCAGTTTATCGATAAAGTCAATCGAACGTTACATGCGGTGTGTTATTATAATTAAATTAAATTAAATTAAATAAAACTTTATTTGTTATCTATCTGTATGTATGTAATATGTATTAGGTTACACTTTTTTTTCCGTAACCAAAAACTACACACAAACACACACATACACATGTACATGCAATTTTAAATGCAATTTCAAAAGCTCAGCACACCGTGTGGCCTACAATTCCACAATCTAATAATAACCGATAAATTGTTATTTCCTGTGCGCACGTACTTAAAAGAATATAATAAAAGAATTCAACAGATAAATGCGACAGAGCAGACAGCACTGTGGAAAAACTAGATAATTATAAAATATATATATAACAAATATACATATATGACTAAAAGAGAAAAGGAAACAAAAACAAAACAAATACTATATACATACATGCGGGCCAATGCGCATTATGTTTAATATTTGGGGCGGGAAGGGGAGGTAATTAACAACAAATAATGTGAAAACAAACCAACATTTATGTACTATTATTATGTATGTATGATTATACAAAAATTATTAAAAATAAAAAAAAAATAATGTCATGCAGCAGATTGAGTAAAAACAATAACAACTAAAGAATAATAACATTAACATATTGTACAATATCTTAAATATATTTTTTTTTGTATTCATCAACCCTTTGAGCTGAAATAAACACCAACATTTTGTTTTATCAAAAGACATGGCAACATTTTTTTTGTTGGGCTCCAAACACATATTTAAATACTCTCTGAAAATTGATGCATTATCTAAAATTGTCGGTAATCCTATCTAAGTCATGGCAATGACTTGAAATAATTCTGATAGAATAAGGAAAATTTGACGCATTCAGAAAGCAGGTAGAAAGCGAGTCGAGTTAAAAGAATTGAAAAGCTTGGGCACTCTAAAATTGTCAAAATGCACTGTTAACCATTAAGTTACCTTATGAATCTAAACTTTAGATTCTAAAGTTCTAATCGAAAATCAGCAGGAGGGCCAGTCTATAAGGTAATTTGATATGATATATTCTTTCTAGATATATTCTTAGGGACGCTAGGTTGATTTAATATATGGGCATTTCCAGAAAAAGGTCCACCACGACGAAAAACGTAAAATTGATTAAAAACTCACATCTTGTGAAGTTTTCTTCCAAAAATGTATTCAAGTTATTTGTTTTATCAATATACGCTAGAAAAAATTCAATAGGATGAACATATAGATTCTACATTGGAATAAATTCACTTTTTCCATATTTTTGTCTATTTTCTTAAAAATTGATTACACTAAGTCAGGGAGTAAGATTGTAACATAAACCATTTTAATATATAGAAAAATATTGAAAGTTTAATTTAAAACAAGTTCTAAGAGCTATATATCGGAATATAGAATAAAATTTGATGAACAAACTCTTGGAAAAACTAGGGGGAAATCTTGCCACGTTCGCGATGTCACGTTACAAATTACTGATAAAACTTGTAAAATATATAAAACGGTAGTTACATATCAAAATTATTTCTAAAATGGAAAACTACATTATTTTATTATGGTTTAAGAGTATTTTCTTCCAAATTACTCGCCACATTTCGCAGAGTTTCGCAGTTGTCAAGATGAAGTCAAAAATGACTTCCATTTTTCGTCGCGTTCGCGATGCATTGTTTTCTATAAATCAGGGGTGGGCGGCCTGTACTCTCGGAGTTAAGCAGCTACTCTCATACTTATTCGGCGCCGTGATGTCGCACACAAGCAGCTCGAGTCGAGGCGTCATAAATCAATTAGACACGGTCAGCTCGCGAACAAGCTAGCAACAACAACGCACACAGGCAGCTCGAGTCGAGGCATTAGCAACAACAACGCACACTGGCAGCTCGAGTCGAGGCATTCGACGCTTCTTTTTTGTACACTTGAAAAAATATATTAGGTATTGAGAAAGTGTAATTTTTACTAGTTGGTTTTTTTTTCTTATAATTGTATTTTGTAATATTGCGACTTGTTGATTATTAATTTTTGCAAATAAAAGAACTAATGATTGAGAAAATGGAATTTTCTGAGCTACATATGTTTGTGAAGCTGCATTTTCGCACATAAAACATATCAAAAATGCCTATAGAAGTAAGTTAACTGACATAAACCTTTCGAATTTACTGCGAACTTCCATCAGTAAAGACAAAGTAGATTTTGAAAAACTAATAAACGAATAAAATAAAAAATAAAATTGAACCTACTCAATAATTTTGTTTAGTGTATTTTTTGCTCACACATTTGGGTAGGTAGAAACGAAAAGGGTTGTTGTTGTAGTTGCAAAGGCGCAGTGTGTGCGCGCTACGCGCCGCGCCGAAGACCTTTTTTTTTGCTCGCACATTATTTGGGTGATCGACAAAGTAGGTAGACGCGAAAAAGGTTGTTGTTGTAGTGCTCCCGAGGTCAAATTTTGCGCCCACCCCTGCTATAAATAATTAAAAAACGACATGTCTTCAAAGATTGTATTTTATCAAAAAAATAGAGTTGATAAAATGCATTAAACACGTGAGAAAACATTTTTGAAAATGTCAATTTTTGCCATTTTTTTTTTCATTTAAAGTCGTACGAATGTCGAGTTCGCGATCCTGGAAATACCCATATACTGCATATTTACATGCAGTAGTGTGAAGGTAAAAGGTATATTCAGTTAATAGGTAATATCTTGTCCAAACGAATTTTGACAGATGTGTGTTATATGTCAAAAAACGCGGAATCGGTAGAATATTCTGGGGTGCCACAGAAATCTCTTTCACCTGAATTTGACGTAAATTTGTATGAAATTTACGTAATTTTTCAGGTCATTTGACGTAAATTTGTATGAAATTTACGTCATTTTTCAGGTGAAAGAGATTTCTGTGGCACCCCAGATTAAATAAAGTTTTTTGTATATTCACATTTTAGTTAAACTTTATTTTTTAAAACTCAGTAGGCCGTGCTTTCTATTTTGGCTAACGTAACCTTCTCAGCTAAATAATAGTTCAGTATACATTTATAGCTCGTGCCTAAAACAACGCATTTTATTAGTACTCAAAGCATTTTATATTTTTTTTTTTTTATTTTTATAACTTTAAATTGTTGTGCATTCAGTTTTTTCAAAAAAAAGACATCGAAGGTAAGTATAAATTTCTAATTTTATTTGCTTCGATCTATGCTTCATTATTTCAGACATGTTTTGTTTAATTGGCAGATCCTTCGAGTTAGATAAGTTGAATAACTTTTACAATCAGTTAATGAGATTCTAAAAAAGTCCCCTACATTATTTCAGTGCTACTCACGGAATTTAAAGATAGGTTCTTCGTTTTTTCTATAAAAATACTAATGGATATTCAATAATTGAATTAAATATCTATTATCGTAGTCGTCATCTTAGGCCTTGCCACTTATTAAGTTTAGGGGCAGGACACAGCTCTGAGGTTAGTAGAAACTGTCACAAGCATTGGTGACCTATGCAAGCAATGAGAAGTAGTAGATATATTATCTTTGTCCTTCAGTCACCGTTAAATTCTTTGCCTTATGATATATGTATATAACCCTCTGTATTCCACGTTTCTTTTAGGGATAAAATGGCGGGAGCCAATATTTTTAAACCGATGAAGAGCATGCTGGGAGGACCTTGTGCAAACAATGGCTATATCACTTTTATGGCACAATATGCCATGCGACATGGCAAAGACGTTTTGAGCATGCTAAAAGGCGGAAAAGAGTGGAATAGAATGTCACCCTTCCAAAAGGATAAATATCGAAAGGTTAAGAGGCCGGTCAATCTGGACTGCGATCAAGTTCCACCGGATGGAGGTTGCTGTCCCCAAAAGCGCAAGCCAAGTTGCCCAAAGCCGCGTTGTATGCCTAAGAAAAAAAGATGCGCTGCAAAGCCAAAATGCGCTGCAAAGCCAAGATGCGCTGCAAAGCGAAGATGTGCTCAAAGATGTGCACCAAAGCCAAGATGCGCCGCAAAGCGCAAGTCTTGTCCTAAGCCACGCTGCAGGCCAAAACGCAGAGTCAAATGCTCAAAACCAGGACCCATCACAAACAATGGCTATCTGAATTTCGTCCGCGTCTACAGACGTAAGCACTGTGGATTGAAGCCGAAGGAGCTGGTGATGAAGGCAGCTCGTGCCTGGTGCCGTCTACCCGAATGCAAAAAGGATAGATATCGCCGCCAGGTAATGTACTCGCAGAATCCAAAAAAGTTCGTTCCTAATATTTTTTGCTCTTAGGCTTGCAAGGTGACTACAAGTTGCCGTCATAAGAGGCGCCGGGTGTGCACCGCAATGCCCTAGATTTTGTTAGTGGCATCTCTGCGCAACGGCATCAAGTGTGTATCGTACAAACCCTTCATTTAGCGTCTTTTAAACTAAACTTTGTCAAAATTATATGTTAAATTCAAGTAGCCAAATAAATTAAATTTAACCCAGAATCACGACTTTGTTTATTGAAATATAGAATATACTTTAGTCTATAATTCAACAAGCGGAATAGACTAGAGTCAAGTTTTTAAATATAACTAAATTTGAACGGCTATCGTCAGAATTGCAGGTTAGAGATCGATTCATGTTACAATTTTGCAATACATTTTAGCCATTTTAGAAAAAGTTAATTTGCAGTAAAATTTACTTAACAAATATAAGCCTTATCTTGACTCAAATCAAATTTTAATAAATAGAGCATAGATAAATTAATATCTCGTCGATAACTAGCTCTCAGTTCTCTATCACTGCGGACGGTAGTCCGCGCTAGTGACGAAAGCAGCACGAAGGGTGCGAAAGGCGACTAGCATATATACACAGGAAGAATGGAAAATTTGCTATGACTGTCCGATCAGGTCGAGTTATATACCGATCGAAAGGTATCAATTTACCTTACAAATGTGCATACTAAGACTTTTGAAAACTCACCTGGTTCGTGAGATAAGCAGGTGTAAGTGGAAGGGGCAAAATTTAAATGATTGGAGCTAGTGGGGCCGTTGGAGCCTTTTGGTCAACATTTTTAATTTTTTAATATTTCTCATAAAAATACGCGTCGAATGACACCTCAATCATCAAAATCCGACTACTGGTTCAAAAGATAAATTATTTTGAAATCTCTCAAAACGAGATGAAAAGTCAGTCTGTTTGTTTGTGTTGGTTTGTCTGTTTGTTTGTTTGTATGGATCAAATCGTTGTTTTAGCTTAAAAGTTTGAATGAGGACTTGTTCCCGCTCAAAAATCTAGAAACGTTTGTTCTACGACTTTTTCGAAAAATCGCTAGTTTAGCGGGAAATCGCTAAAAACCGCTAAAACTAAAAACCCCATAGCATCCAAACGATAGAAGCTACAGATGTGATCTATATATCATTTAAAAGGTATTTCTAAGGGCTATTAGACATACCTTCAATATTTTTTTTAAGAAAATAGGTAAACAGCCACAGGTGAAATAAGGTATTTTTCTACACTTTTTGGCGATTTAAGAAAAATCTACACATCAAATCACTTTTAAATATGTAGTATGTTGTAGACAATTTAATTCCGCGTCTTTTGACATACAACACCTATCTGTCAAAATTCGTTTGGGCAAGATATTACCTGTTGATTGAATATACCTTTTTCCTTTACACTACTGCATGTATACTACTGCATGCACACTACTTGCACTGCTTGCAGTGCATGTGGAAAGATACTGCTTGCAAGTGGTGAATTCTTTTTGCGGCAGATGAAACATTTTGTACTTTCGATTACAGCAAGATCGAAATATATTTATAAATATCAGTCGAACTTCCCTAACTCGAATCACCATTATCCACGAGAAAAGGTTCGAGTTAGGGAGACTTCGAGTTAGGGAAGTAGAATTATATGAAATTTGCCTAGTATTGCCACTCGATTTTGTTCGAGTTAGAGAGACTTCGAGTTGGGAAGTTCGAGTTAGGGAAGTTCGACTGTATATATAATATATATTTTTTCTGGAGTACACAGGTAAAAAGCTACAGGTGGAAAAATATTTCTTTGGCGATTTAAGAAAAATCTGCGTTTTAAATCACTTTAAAATATGTGATATATAGGCAATTTAATTCCGCGTTTTTTTTTTACATATAACACATATCTGTAAAAATTCGATAAGGCCCGAAATTACCTATTATCCTATTAACTATATTGACCTTTACTTTCCTTGATTAATTGCATGTTTTCTGCAAAAATTTCTGATATCCCCCAAAAAAACCTCTTTACGCGGTAAAAGTCTAGTGACGAAAACATTTCCATGCCACAAAATTTCTGATATCCAATTTTGTGACGAAATATATAAAGTTTTTTATATATGCTTAAAAAAATGAACATATACAAAGTTAAAACTAGTCGGCGGTGCTACAGTCGAGCGTACTCGACTGTCGAAGACCCCGTACTTATTATGCAAAAGTAAACACTGCTTAAAATAATAAGTCGCTACAAATATTTATTATATTTTAATATATATATTTTCGCCCAAATATATTGATGATATATGTATTTACATTATAGACACTATAAATGATTTATTAGAGCCCATCATAAAATTTCAAAATTTAAAATAAATGCACAAAATTAATTGATTTAAGCATTTGAGAAAGGGTAAGCAGCGATAAGTGCATTCCCCACGTCTCTTAATAATAAACCAAAAAAGAATCTAATATTAACACTGAATTGGTGTAAATACAAAAAACATCAAGAAATCTGTAAAAAAAAAATCTGTCCAAGCCGGGATTCAAGCCCGGTACCTATCTTATACAAAGTCTGCTAATATTAGACAATATTTAAAAAATCTGCTCACGCTGGAAGTTGAACCCGCGACTTCCGAAACTTGCTTATTTGCTGGGAATTTAGCCCATTAGGCCACCGAAGCCAACATTACGAAGCCAACATAAAATGCAGATTTGTTAAGACTACAATGATTTATTCTTTTTCAGTTATGATTTCTGCAACATCCTTTCAAAATTGAATAACAATAAAAAAGCCTTTGCGGATCATCTGCTAACAAATTGATTTTATTGGACAAATAATTTATACTAACATTTTGACTTGATGTAAATGCAAAATTTATATAAAAAATTAACATAACACAAAAAATAGGTTTTATAAACAAAAAAAAGTTTTGTCCGTGTCAGAATCGAGCCCGGGACCCCCTGACACAACTGACAATGTAAGCAAAAAACTGGGCGCCTCTACACGCTGCGCCACAGAGGCTCCTTAAAATCCAGTGTCTAGTAATAGATTTCATTGTTACTGGACTGTAAGTCAAAAGTAATTAATTTTATTTATTGATTGTTGTTGTTGCTGCTAAGGTATGGCAAATAAGGGAGATCTTAGTTGCTCAATATCTTCGCTGTTTATTTTCCGATCACGATGAAATTTTCAGCAAATATGGAGAGTAATAGTATCTTTGTCTATGCTTAATCAGAAATATCTATCTTTAAAATTGTCCTTATAATTAAGATTTTCTAATTTGTGGGCGTTTAAAGGGGCGGGGCCAAAATCTAAAACAAACTCGATCTGCTTACAATATAGACGCACCTAATACCAAGTTTGGAGTCTCTAGCTTTTATAGTCTCTGAGATCTAGGCGCTCTTACAGACGGACAGACAGACAAACGGACAGACGGACATGGCTATATCGACTCGGCTGTTGATGCTGATCAAGAATATATATAAAGTATGGTGTCTGCCATTCCTCCTTCTGCCTGTTACGCACAATTTTTTTTTGTGACAAAGTTAATAGACCACTGTACTTTTTTAAAGTACGTGGTCTAAAA
>JBAMBJ010002714.1:0-80956 GCA_037043495.1 Drosophila recens | reverse complement strand
CAAAATTGGATATCAGAAATTTTGGGGCATGAAAATGTTTTCGTCACTAGACTTTTACCTCGTAAAGTGGTTTTTAACTACGCTTAAAGTAAATAATCAATTTTATTTGCAGTCAAATGCAGTTTGAATTTTAGAGACTTATTTCAAATCACTTTAGTTAAGAATTTGTTGATGTAACGTGGAAAGTCTTTACACTAAATATTTGCATTTGCAGTTGAGAGGATTTCAATCAGATACAATCTGTGTACTCGGATAGAGTCACAACTGACTCATTGGAAGATCAACAAAAACAATAATTTACAATGACAACAACATTTCTGACTAATAGTTCTGAAATGCGCATTTTTGAGCCTTTTGATTATTTGAATACAAACAAATAGGTTTTACTACATTATTACAATTTCCATCTCTCTCCAGTACTTTCCAGTCATTTAAGGCAGCTTTCGGAGTCTTATCAACAATTGACGACAGTTTAATATACATACATATGTATATGTATTATCAATAATATGTGTATTTGTTGTTGTCTGGGTATTTTCATTACGTAGAACGCGACATAGAGACCATGGCAAATGAGCTAACGATCGAGCCGTAATCAAAAGTGAAAGCCACCACCAGCCCACCCTCCAAATAAAGCTCCCTGCACATTATAAGTAAGTGAACTCTAGCTACAACTGCGTACAAACAAACAATTGTTCTATTGTAAAATCGAAATTATTGGGGTATATGTTAATAACGTAGCTCTTGACCATATAATCGGCATGCAAGTACAATGGAACTGCGTATCAAATGCGTTTCCACACTTGGTCAATATTTTTTTGCGACTTTTTTTTGTAATATTATCATTGTTTACATTCGTTCTACAGTAATGTTTTATTATTGTAGTACTCTTTTTTTTTATTTTGATTTTTGTTAATTTTTGTTGATGCAGAGAAACAAAAATAGCAACAGAGACTAAGAGAGAGAGAGAGAGGAGAAGCGAACCGGTTGTAAAACTTGGCGGGCAAGGCAGGGAAAATACTGAGTAGTAATCGAGTCGAACTATGCGGCAACAGGTCTACATTGTAGCAATCTTTGTTTGCTATTGAAACCAAACAAGAAAAACAAAACAAAAAGTGGTTTGCTCCAGTCCCCAACATTGGCGGCGTCTGTTCTCTGTCCCGCTTAAGGTCGTCTGTAGAACGGAACCCAAAGATGAACAGGAAAAATAAAAAGAAAAAAAGGCCCACAGAAACGCGTTAAATACTAAATGATCATCATGCAGGCACTCTCAACGTCATCATCGTTGCAAAACATTGATGACACCGGACAAGAATGTGCCAACCTCATCCTCGTCCTCACCACTATCTGCAGTTTTGAGACCCACACATAAGGCCAAACAAGTTTCGCTCACTTGCGATCGTGTACTGTCAAGAGCGTTCATAAACAGACCAAGATCACATCGGATGAGTTGGGTTGGGTATTCGCTGGGTTTGGGTTTGGGTTTGGCTTGGAGAGCCTGGACACTGCACATGCAACTGGCAACTGGCTTACAGGTTCACGTAGTCATGAATGTTATACGTGAGCAGTTGGTTAGGTTAGTACATGCTGTGCCAAAAGGTAGTGAAGATCAGGTTTCGTTTAGGGATTATCGTCATGAAGAAAGTTAACCAACGTCACAAACTCTTTTGCTTTTTGTTGCCCCAGCAACAGACCCAAATTTGTATCAAATAAATATTTTTTGATTTAATAAAATTTAAATATTTATCTGCGATCATTAGTTAGCATAAGATCAATAACATATTATTTAGTTGTTTTCGCTAAAAATAGAAAAACTGGTAAGATCGGTAGATCAAATAAAATTATAATAATATTCAAGCTCTCTTTTGTCGAATTTTGTTGTTCACTATTTGATAATTTGCAAAATTTATATAGATCAATGCAGATTTTATGCTGATTATGCTGGTTTTTACTGTTATATCGCGGTGAATAAGAATTATGCTTAAATTATAAAATTATATTGAAAATGTAACCAACGAACATAAGTTATAAATTAAACTTGTTGTGCTAGGTTGCTGAATAAAATAAAATAAATTAATTATAATACAAGTATTATATTCAACTAGTTATCATTAATTTGCTGGGTTTTTTTAAATAAAATTCAATAAAAAATTATCGCATTAGATTCTTAAGTTAGATTCTGTCAAAAGTTGGAAATCTTGTTACATTTTTAAAAATAAATTTATAGTCTTACAAATCAAGACATAATGAAAAGAAAAAATATAATCTTTTAGTATAAAATGTATCTAATTTTTGTTGTAAATTTTTTTTCCTTTATACCTACAAATATAAAATTCAAAAATTTTGACTATTTGCTTCAGCTGGCACAAAGAACGCCCGCACAATGCGCTTTCTGGTGCTTAAGTGTTTTATTGTTTATTCAATTTTTGTAGTTAACAAAACATTAAGAAAAATACTAAAAAAAAACAACAATTTTGAATATAAAAAAGGTAATAACAACAAATACATAAGAAAAAACAAAGAAAAAAGAAAAACTACACAAACAATTGATCGTTATTAGTATTACTAAGTAATATTTCGACAGTTTTTGTTTGTTTTTCCATACCCTGTAGACATAGAAAAACACATAAAGGGTATGAAAAGCAGAAGATAACAGCATTTACAATATAAGCAAAAATATATTGGCTGTATTTGTTTTTCACTGAATCTCAATTAAAGATCTTTGAGATAAAAAAAAACTACAGCTTCCAAGGATTCTCATTTTTTCGTAAACCTAAACTAGAGAGTATATGCTAGTAGAGCTTTCTTATGATTTAAACATTCCCAGCTGGCTTTGTGGCAAATATTTTTTTTTTGCGTTGAAATGCAAATAGCACATGAATTTTTATTTACTATTCTGATTCTCTTTCACAGTTCGATTCCCATCACCATTGCCATTCTCATACTCGATCGTATTCCCATTCCCATTCCAATTCAAATTTAGATTCCCATGCCCACATTCAATGCTGATTCACAGATCTCCAGTCTTTGATTAGTTCATTTTTGTATGGAGTAATTCTAACCTACTCTAGTATAATACCCACATTCTATATGACCTATATAGCAACGATACAAAATTTCATAGACATGAGTCAAACAAATTCTCCACTCTCACTTCATTTACACTCAAATTACACATTATTGCAGCCTATGTATACAAAAACCATATATAATTTGATAAGAAGGAGTTTCTTTTTCTATTCCACTGAAAAATTGTGGTTATTGAAGTTTTAGATGGAATTCTTGGGTTTTTTTTCTTGTCTTGTATTTATTTTCTTTATTTCTGTCATTCTGTCCTTGTTAGTCTTGCAATGCCTTGGACAGTTATAATTGTTTTTAATATCCCAGCTAGCTGTCAGGTTGCCAGTTTCCGCTAAAACTTGGTCGTTGTCGTTGTTGGCACTATAATTTATGATTGGAAAACTATCGGGCATTTCCTTCGATGCGTTCGTTGCTTTTTGCATATTCATGAGACTGGCAAAATGCCTCGATAGATTCAAGCTTGCTTATAAAAAAGTTTTACACACACACACACAAACACATACGCATTCAAATATGTACGCACATACTCATACATATAAACATGCGCTAAATTGTTGCTGTTGTGTGTAATTTTAATAACACTTAACAAACGCCTCGGACTTGGTATGAAAATTGTTGATAAATTATGTATCTAATAATTGCTTGTTGTGGCTGTTGCTGTCGTTGGCTGTGGTTGTTGCTGTTGTTCTCATACAGTTTTTTTACTGGCGCCAAAGACACAACTTTTTTTTAGCTTCTTAACATGGACAAGATAATTACGATGATTATGATCATCAGATAGTTTTTAGATTCTTAATTCAATTATACTCGTATACGGCATATCTTAATATTTCCTATTAAATCTATCTCAAAGATCTCCAGTTAACTGGAGAGTCTAATAAATAGAAAGGGTTTGAGTTTTAAGAACTATTAAAATAAATAAGAAACTTGTTGTCCTTTCAAAACACAGTGAAATAAACGATCGAAAAATAGTTTTGCTTAGTGATAATACAAGAAAAATTTAATAATTTATAAGTAAAAAAAACTCTAAAGCTGATAATTGGAAATATTTCAAAGTAAACACAAAACTTATCACATTAAGGAAATTTTCTTTCGATAGCGAAAATGTTTTTCTAAAAATATGGACTGAACCGAGTCTGGATATGGTATATTTATTTGCAAATGGTCTGTTTTCAAATTGTTAACTATCAAATTCTTAGCTATTCGCAATCAAGAAATGTTCGAATATTTGATATACACAGTAAAAAAATTGCTTAAAATTAGTTGTTCACTATAACTCGTTTAATCATCTAATTCAAGGAATTCATTCAATTGCATCGCACAATCAAAATGGACTCAAAGATGAGGTCAGATCGGATCAGATCAGATCAGATCAGCCCTTAGCCAGTTTATGGCGGTATTTGGACTACTACTGTGGGCAAAAAGTACCGGGAATTTTAAATTTAAAAAATGTTGGGATTCCAATTGGAAAAAATGTTTGTACTTTTAGGTTGGCACTACTATCATTAACATCTGTGCAAAATTATGCGTTAAAATATTCATTAGTGAATAAGTTACGATTAGTTTTGTACGACGCCAAATGTGCATTTGGCGATTTTGATTGAATCTCCTCAATCGACCCGAAGCGATGTCCTCGGAGAGGTCTTTTGAGCTTAGAAAATAGCCAGAAGTCACACAAAGATAAATCAGGCGAAAAAAGTAGCTGCGGGACAATTTTGGTCGAGTTAGAACACATAGAACAGGGGCAGTATGAGAGGGCGCATTATCATGTTGCAAGAACCATGAGTTGTCAGCCCATAGTTCTGGCCTCTTTTTACGCATAGCTTCGCGCAAACGACGCATATCGCTCAAAAAATATTCCTTGTTAACAGTTTGGTCGGTCGGAAGGAATTCATAATGAACTACAACACGATAATCCAAAAAAACTGTCAACATGACCTTGATTTTTGAGCGAATTTGACGCGATTTTTTCGGTCTCGGCCCACCTTTTGCCGATATTCGCTCGATTGATCGGTAGTTTCCATGTCGTAAGCGTAGATCCAAGTCTCATCGCCCGTAATAATGCGTTTTATAATATCCTGATAGTCAGAAAACATTGTTTCACACACTTCCACGCGGAGCTTTTTTCGATGAAATTGACCGTTTTTTGGCACAAAAATCGTTAAATGCACATTTGGCGTCGTACAAAACTAATCGTAACTTAAACACTAATGAATATTTTAACGTATAATTTTGCACAGATGTTAACGATAGTAGTGCCAACCTAAAAGTACAAACATTTTTTCCAATTGGAATCCCAAAATTTTTTAAATTTAAAATTCCCGGTACTTTTTGCCCACAGTAGTAAACGATAGTACCGACTAACTGGCCACATGGGTACATCAGATGGGTTAAAGGGTGGGGAGTATACGAGTATACAAGTACGAGTATCATTATCTAATAGCTGCGCAAAACGAATTCAACGTTGTTCGAGTTGTTGAACTGCGCCTTCAACTACAGGCGAAGGTCTTCCCCGGGCTCGAGAGCTCGAGGCTCGTTACTTTATCGTGAATAAACTCGTAAAGTCGTTGATTCAAGAGAGCAACAAATGTGTGTGTGTGTGTGCTCAAATCAAGTAAACGTGTCAATCACAAACGTCTTAGAAGTGTCAACAGCGCAACTAGCGAGAGAAACACACAAGAACCAATATAACGATAATAATACTATGTATATACACATAAGTATGTAATAATAATAATAAGAATCAGCAAACGACAATAACAATAACAACAACAACAACGACAATAACAATGACAATAACAACGATAATCATTTAGATAAACACTATTCAGTTAGCCTTAACTCAGCTTTAATACTCTCATTAAACAGCCAATCAGCTTATCAAATTATGAGGAGCTTTTTACTTTAATTAAAGTTTGATTTGAGCTGCTTAACTATGATATCATAGCCCATCATTAATTAACTGATTAATTATCATCTTCTCAGTTTTTCATTGCTATCTAATTTTTGGTTTACTTCAAACTCTGTTTAAAATAATCTAATATTAATCAGTTGTCACGAGTAATTATATCATAATAAACTGCATTTACAGATTCTGAATATTTTTTTGTTTTATTTCAGTTAATTCATTTATTTAACTTTAATTTTAAGTAAGTCATCTCTAGGTTTACTTTATCAAAATTAATCATGTTACTTTTAGACTGTATTTTGCTTGAAATATTTGAAATTTTATTTAGAAGTTATAAATTTTTAAAGAATTTTTTTAACGACCTTTTAACTTTAACCTCAGATCACTTAAATTTATCTACCTATCTTACTTTCCTCAAGGTCGTATAAAACCAGGGACCGTAACTGTTATAAGTTTAAGTTATAAGTTATAATAAAAATTGCAATTAACAGTTATTTTCAAATTTATGTTTTAAAGTTATGAAATAACAATTATTTTTAATTTTTATTTAAAAAGTCAACAATAATCGTTAAAATTCAATTTTTAAATAAAAATTGTGAATAACTCTTGTTTCTGATTTTTTCTTATAAGACTTATTTTTGATTTTTATTGAAAAAATCAGAACTTTGAATTTTAACGATTATTGTTGACTTATCATCACTTCTCGTTTTGACTCGATTTTGACTTTAGACCAGCGGTGGGCACGCAGTGGCTCCGGAAGCAGCGGCTGCTCCCAATTTAGGTAGACTGTGTTGTTGTATTGCTCTCGAATTCAGATTTCGTGCCCACCGCTGCTTTAGACCCATAGTTTCTTGGGCAAATCTTCTAAGAATTCGTCGTAGATTAAGATTTTGACTACCGCTTGAAATCGAAAAAATTAACCCACGCTAATACTCATAAAGGGTATTTGATTATCCAAATATATGTATAAACACTTGGTACGCTAAGTCAAAAGCAAATTGAACAATTTAATCGAAATATTTGCCAAGCAAATCCCGTTGACAGCTTCCCAGACACCTTTTGAGTAGATGTCTTGCATTTTTGGAATGCTTACCGAGTGCTACGAGAGTTACGAGTACAACTACTTAAATATGAGTGTACTCGTAAATATTTGGCGCTCGGCACGTGGGTGGCCGGCAAATGCGGAAGCGGCACTTGAAATCCAAAAGAAAAAAGCAAAAAAAAAAAAAAAGAATTAAGAAAGAGACGAATGAAATAACTGAAATGAATGCAAGTATTTCATATCATGTATCTGTATCTATAAGTATATTTCGCAGCATTGCTTTAATGTTGATAATCAGTGGTGGCATCAAGTGGGTGGCTTCTTCCAACTTGAATGAAATTTAAATGGAAGCGCAAAAGGCGCACAAATCACGACAGTTGACTCTAAGTAACACATACATACCTACAGATTTATATACATGTGTATGTACATATCTCCAAATGAATCTGTGTATCTGTTGCTGTGTGTGTGTGTGTGTGTGTGCTATTAATCGAATCAAGAGACAAACTGGGTAATTGGTTCATTATATTGTAGAAGCCAACGACATCCGCTCGTTAATGTAAATTACACAATACTTAGAAATAATTTTCAGTTTTCAGTTCTCTTTTTTTTATTTTATTATTCTTTATTCTTTTATCTTCATTGATTCTTCGTTTCGTCTGCTTTTCAGTACCATTCCTTCACACAAAGATAGGTAAAACAAAGATAGCAAAAAGTCTCGCATGCATTAGCTACGATCGCATTCCAAAGTTTTTCCATTGATTACAAATGAAAAACTGCGGAAAGCTACTTATCTCATGTTACACTGAGCGAAATTTACACAAACTGTTTGTTGACATAATAGCATATTCTTCAACTGAACGGCTTTTAGTTTATTTATGTTAGTGATATGGATCAAATACTGATGATATTTGAAAATAGAATTAACATTACGGTAAAATATTTTTGGACGTGAAATGTAAAGAAATTAATGAAAAAAAAAAAAGTCTTTATATTCGACTGACTAACAACACTAATCATAGAAAGGCCTTTAAAATAATATATTATGATATTATGGATCTCACTTATAAAGTTTATTTATTGTAGGATGTATCTTATCTCTTATTACACACAATATATATTTGAAAATATACAGAACGATAAGAAATTTGTGTAGAATATATCAAATATTACAGTGCCAACAAATTTGATTTCATGACAAAAGAGAAACCTAAAAAATTACAACTACTAACAGATACTCTGCTTATAAAAGTTTAGATTTTCTATTTTTTCGATATTGCTAAGAAATTCTTTGAGAAATTCTTATCAATAGATTTATCGAACTCACGAAGACTTTACTGTATTCTAAATTTAAGTATGTATAGTAAATAGAGAAAAAAAAATAAGAAAAGAAAATAAAAAATCAAATTTACTTGTATGCAAAGAAATTCCAATTTAGAGGCGGCAATCAAAAGAGCCGAGATGTTTTGTCTCTCTTGAGGTATAACGATAAAGAGTGGGCGACAGAGAGAGTGAGAGTGAACAAGAGAGACAGAGAGAGGGAGACGGAGACGGAGACGAAGACGGAGAGCAGCTGATAATGTGACGCTGAGCGAGCTTCGATCGTTGACAACAAAAACAACAACAAAAGTAGAATACAATGGGAATTATCAGTGGACTGCGTGATATGATTATCAAAAGGTTTCTTCTTACTGCTGTTGTTGTTGTTGTGGTTCTTGTTGTTGCTGCTGCTGCTGCTGCTGCTGGCAACGGCATTTCTCTATACACATGCTACATATGTAAAACAGTTTATTTGCCCCTCACAAACATATGTATGTACATATGTATGTATGTCTGAGCACATGCACACTTATATACATATGTCCATATGTATGTGTGTATAGAGAATCTATAATAAAGACATTTTTCGACGTGCTTTGATAGTACACATTAAATAAATAAGAGCGAATAAGCCGTATAAGCCCTCGTGCAAAAAATATTATAAATTAAGCTAAAGTAAATGTCACGTTTATTAAACTTAACTTGCTGAATACCCTAACCAAAAATGTGTGCGATCAATTTAAATGGGAAATCCAAAGCAAATAATTTTACAAAATGATAATTAACTCTTCAAATATATGTACATATTTTTCATATTTGTATTTATTTATTTGATAAATAATTTGTGCTGGCAATTAAGCTCGTTGATGCATTTCAAGTTTTTGTTTATGCAACAAGTTGGCAGCACCCGAAATGAAATAAAACAGACAACACAACAAAACACTTTCATTGATAAACGGCAGCAGTTACAACAACAACAGAGAGATCAACGGCTGCTGCACTTTGTCTTGCGGCTTTTGTTTTACGCTCTCTCACACGCACACACACATACACACACAGAGAGAGAGAGGGAGTAGCACTTACAGTATGACAAATAATTGGTTTGACAAATAAATACAAATGCAAGAGAAAATATTTACTTGGTTTCTTATATTTTTCATTTGTTTATATTATTTAAAACAAAATAAGGAAAAACGATTTTAATATCCATTGAAATTAACTAATTTGATCAATAGAAACAAATGTCAAATTATAGTTTTGTTAAAACAATTACTTGATTAACTGTGTATGTAGATTTGTCAATGTATGCATTTATACTTACATTGATACATATGTATATGTATGTACATATGTATATGTATTTGTCCAAAGTAGCCGCTACAACAACAGCAACTGGCATCAATCAGCCCGATATGCGTTGTCGTCGACAATTGAGACTAACCAACATTAAACTATAACTTCCTCACACATATACATATATGTTTAACATGTATGTAAGCATGCATATATGCACAAGCACGCACAGATAGATTCACGCACACACTCGTTATTAATATGTGTTGCTGTTGTAATAATATTTGCACTGCAGCTGTTGTTGTTGTTGTTGTTGTTGTTATTGCACGCACGACAAACTAAACTTGCAAAAAAAAAACTTAAAAAAAAATAAAAAATATTATAATAGGAGACACGGCAGCGACGTTGAGTTGCGCGCGCGCGGTTTCAAGTCGCCTGTTGACCGCACAGCAGCGACAGCAACAACAAATAAACAAACACAGGCGGCATAAAATATTAAATTAAACAAAAAAAAATAATAAATAAAGAGCCAAGAATTTAAATTAATTTAAATATGTACACAGATACATTTACAATATGTATTATACATAATATGTTGTCTATTGTTGTTGTTGTTCTTCTTCTTATTATTATTATTATTATAATTCTTGTTGTTGTTGTTGCTGCTGCTGCTGCGACAGCGATCGCTTGTATCGTTTACGATGACGGCCACAACGCACGAAGTGCACGACGAACGATCTGACACGCACGAAATGCAAAAACGCACTGAAAATGATATTTAAAAGAGAGTAGCGACATTTTATAATTTACGGTATGGCCCACGCATTTGACGGAACTATCTATTCCAATTGCATTGCAACAGTACGTTTTGTACTACGCTCTATTATTTGTCCAGATCGTTTCCGTTGCATAGCCTCACTGTCGCTGCTTTATCAGCTGAGCAAACCGAATAAGTTTTTGTTTAAATTCTACAGGTTGAAAAAAAGAGCAAAGATTCAAATGAAATGGAAAATAACGCAAATGCTCAAATTGGCACTGTTGTGCTCAACGTGCGTATTTAACAGCCGCTGTTAAGCGCACTGTTAATAACAACATACACAATTATACTGGAATGACACTTACAAATTTGAACATACAGTGGCTCACAGCTGAAACTATTGGGCGTATTGCAACAAATGTGGTACAAAATTAAAGGAAAAAATGTCGACATTAATATAGACAATACATTTTTTTTTTATTTTTAGTATAAACTATTAAAAATGCAAGGTAAATTAAAATACTGAATTTTTCACATCACAGCTTATTTTATGCAGTTACTTTTCGGAATTTCAGCGATACTTTTTTGTTCATATGCTTTGTTCGGCATTTCTTTAATTTTGTGTGATTGCCATTTAAGCTATTTTGTGTTCGAAGAGAAAATATAAAAGATTTTTAAAGTTAGTCCACGCTCGACATTGGAACAGTGAGAATTAGTCATACACCATTTCAAAGACGGTCTCTCGCAGCGAAAAGTTGCTGAAATAGTGAAAATAAAGTACCCAACAGTCCAATAATGCTGATGGATGGAAGGTCAAAATAAACAAAAATTTATCTTTTTGCAATATGGGCATTTCCAAACTCACGCACGGGACATTCGTACACATTCAAAGTAAAAAATCTGTAAAAAGGAAACGGTTTTTTTTTCTGATGAAGTGCTTAACATATAGCATTTGATTAGCTCTTTCATTGGTGCAAAGATTGATTTTGGGTAATTTTTCATTTTTAAGATACAGTCGAACTTCCCTAACTCGAATCACCATTATCCACGAAAAAAGTTCGAGTTAGGGAGACTTCGAGTTAGGGAAGTAGAATTGTATGAAATTTGCCTAGTATTGCCACTCGATTTTGTTCGAGTTAGAGAGACTTCGAGTTAGGGAAGTTCGAGTTAGGGAAGTTCGACTGTAATAGCAAAATTCAAGTGATTCGCACGGGACACGAAACGGAAGTGACTTGTGAGGTCAACCAATTCAAATGCCAATTTCAGCGAATCCAGAGGCAATATTTTAATGCAACTAATTTTAGACTCTTGTGCATTGATGCCTCTTAAAAATGGTTATGATTTTTTTCAAAAATGACTTGCACTTTGTTTTTAATTCAATTTGACGTAAATTCGCACGGGACATCGCGCACGGGACATTTTTTACCATCACTATTTTTATGTTCTTTCTGTCTCTCTATTTTTAATTTTATATCCAAAGCAGCCCAACAAACTTATTTAATTTAAACTTTCAATATATTTCTTTGAATTAAAATGGTTCATGGTTCAATTTTGCTGACCGACTTAGTGTAATCGTTAAAATACAAACGGTCCATTTTGGAAGTCAATTTTTAAGAAAATTGACATAAATATGGAAAAAGTGAATTTATTCCAATGTAGAATCTATATGTTCATCCTATTGAATTTCTTCTAGTGTATATTGCTTAAATACATAACTTAAAAACATTTCTGGAAGAAAATTTCAAAAGATGTGAATTTTTGGTTAATTTTTCGTTTTTGGCCACGGTGGACCTTTCTGTGGAAATGCCCATATATTAAAAATAAATGTTAATTAACAATTTTTTTGTTCATTTTAAATATTATAAAGTATCCTTTCAAAGTTTATCAAAAAAGTTCAAAAGAATATAGTAGATAATTATACTGCATATGCCAAATAAAAACTTGGTGGATTGTTTCAAATCTTAAAAAAATACCAAATATCTGTGGCTTTCGATATTTTCCCGCTATGCCTCATATAAATACTAGGTTTGACGAGTGCCTGTTAAATGTTGAAAGCACGACTGACACTAAAAAAAAGATTCAGCCAAAAAAAAAAACAAATGAACTAAAAAAGAGGCAAAACTTGTTTTTGCAGTTCATGTTATTTTCCATTTTATTAAATAAAAAATATGTCTTTTACAAAAACTTAAAGCTATATTTCCAAAGTATTTCGCATTATGATTATTTGATAAATAAAAATAAATATGTATTAGAGACCTGCATGAGTGCACACTAAACACAAAACTATCCAATTTCTCTCAAACGAATCACACAACACTCAGAATACTCACACTGGCTGTATTCAACATCATGAGCTCACACGATTTAGTGTGTACTCATGCAGGGCTCTAATTTAACCTGAAACTATACAAAATAACTTATTCTAAACTGATGAGAAAGAGCCACTTTGAAAAAAAAGTTCCATTGCGCCAACAGAAAAATAATAGCCAGTTTTGGCGAAAAACGCCAATTGTGGCAGCCGTGGTTGAAAGCATCAGTTTAGTAGCAAGTGCTGTATTGCAACAGTGCCAATTGAGTCTGTTAACATAAACTAGTGTGTTAATTTGAATTATCAAATGGAAAATAAACGTTAAACATGTGTCTTTACAAGCGGTAAATATAATACAGATATATATAAATATAATACATATACATATTTACACACATTTAATATCTTGATTCTAGTCTTTCAGACAAGACTGACTTTTGCTTGATCATGCTCAACATGTGATCATACCTGCCGGTTGAGAAGGACACCGACGAACGGATTACAGATAAGGAGCTACGTTTCATGCGCAGCTTCTCATTCATATTCGTATCCTCTTCATGATCAAACATGTTTGGCTTGAATGCTATCAACGAGACCATTGAGTTCCACAATGGCTCCGACTCAATCAATACATTAACCCAACATTTTAGATGCTTGGCTTGTTGCATCAGTTCGTCCTGGGCACAGACACAAGTGCTTTCTACTTCCTCCAACTCTTCGAATATCCTGCGCTTCTCCTTGCGGTACTCTGCCTTCGAATACATCTGCTTCACACGTCCATTAAAGATTCGCTTCATTTCCCGGGCGCCCTCGAAGGCTTCAGTCCAATTGAAGTAAACGTCACGCAAATATTGATAGCGTTGTTGACATCTTACCTAAAATTGGAATTTTGATTTGCGTTAAATGTGGTGATTAAGATCAATCGTTCATCCAGTAGTAATCGATCAGTAGTTCATGAGAACTGTCTTAACGGTCAACTGAACAAAATGAACGATTCATGTTGCTCATAGACAGTGATGCGAATTTAGCCTCTTTTCGGATAGATTTGTCTGGTTTTTAACTGCTTCACCCGGGAAAAATCTCAAACATCTTCTATCCGAAAATCTGGCATTTCTTTATATTCAATTAAAATGAATCCAAAAAGGATTTTATAATGCCAATTTCGGAACTTTTTGAAAATAGAAACGATATAAAGGAGAAAACTCTTTCCCAGTATGCCAAAATTTACCTCTTTAAATGGGAGAATGCTGAAAATTCGTTAAAATTTTAATCCGAAGCAAACAAATATAGAAATTCTGCAGGCAATAACCCTTTTTTTCAGAAGTGGTCACATTCGCTCTGACTCGTCTGTCGTTGCCATGGTCGAATGCAGAAGTTGAGAGAGTTTTTAGCCAAATTAGATTGGAAAAACTGAATTGAGGAACCGTCTAGAAATAGACACGTTGAATGCTATTTTGACAATTAGGTAAATGTATATATTGTAAAATTTTTCAATTATGTATATGTTTATGTATATTTAATCTTCTGCAGATACGGTTTGCGTCGACACAAAACTTGTTGCCATACGAATAAATTGCCTGGCAAATACCTAAATATGATAGGCACCAAGCCGAAAAAAAATCATTGAAGATGATTTAACACTTTAAAATTAAAAAAAAAAATAGGAAAAGGGGTTGGCTTGTTTTTCAGCTTTTTTTTTTCCCTGTTTTCTTTGGCCGTTTTGGTTTTTTTTCGGAAAATATTTGGCATCACTGGTCAACAGTGATGCCAAACATTTTCTGAAAAAATATGACAAAACGACCAAAAAAGAAAGGGAAAAAAGGCTAAAAAACTAAAAAATAAGACAGAAAATAGGCCAAATTTTGTTTATTACTTTTTTTTATTTAATTTAATAGTTTTAAGGCCCCTTCAATGATTTTTTCGTCTTCATTTTCTTTGTTGGCATTGTACGTCGCCATGGTGCCTATAAGCTTAACGTATTTGTCAGGCAAGCTGTACGAATAGCAACACGATTTGTGTCGACGCAGCCTGAATCTGCAGAAGATAAAATATGCATATGCATATAATTGAAAAATTAAAAATATAATATATATATATATATATATATATATATATATATATACGTTAAATGCTATTTTAACAATTAGGTTAATTAAAATAGCATTTAACGTCTCTATTTCAAGACGGTTCCTTAGCTTAGTTTTAATCAAACTAACTTGACTAAACACCCTCAGCGTTTGACCAAGGCAACGATAAAAGAGTCAGAGCGAAAGAAACCAGCTCTGAAAAAGGGTTATTGCCGGCAGAGTCTCGATATTTTTTTACTTATAAGTTTCTTTGGGCATTTTCTCACAATTATGAGCAAGCAACCGCGCTTTGCTCAACTTTCGATTGCAAAAAATATCGAAATCAACATACAAAAAGGGATGCCACTTTATTTTTAGATGATCAATTTGAAGGAACATAAAAGAAATTTAAAAAATACTAACATGATCAATTGACACTAAAAAAGGCCAGATTTTTGGATAGATGCTGTTTGAGATTTTTCTCGGCTGAAGCAGTTAAAAATCAGACAAATCTATCAGAAAAAATGCCAATTTGGCATCACTGCTGGTCAACGGTCATAACGGTCAACTGAACAAAATGAACGATCTACATACAGTCGTCGGATAAAATATTTTGACAAAACTAAAGTAAAATCTTCGCGTAATTTGAACTTACTTTATGTTAAGTTTGGCATCAATGGAAAGGTCATTAAAATTCAGTTTGAATAATACAAAACTTTAATTAGGTACCCATTGAAAATTTTGAATTTTTGTAAAAGTCTATTGTTTTGACTTTTTTCCTCGATTTGTTACAAAAAATATTTCAAAAAATTCTTCAAACAATTCTAAGAGTGACTAAAAAAAATGTTTCTAAAATCTTTTCGCTAGTACTTTTTATAATTTTTTGAAAATTGCTAAAAATGACTATTTTAACCCATTTTGCCTACTTTTCATACAAAAAGTGGCTTTTCAAAAAATTATAAAAATACTAGCAAAGAGATTTTTGAAAAAAAAATTTCAGTCACTCTTAAAATTGTTTGAAGAATTTTTTTGCATCAAAGTCAAAACAGTAGACTTTTACAAAAACTCAAAATTTTCAATGGGTACTTAATGGGCTAAGGAAAGTTTTGTATTATTCAAACGGAATTTTAATGACCTTTCCATTGATGTCAAACTTAACGTAAAGTAAGTTCAAATTACGCAAAGATTTTACTTTAGTTTTGTCAAAATACTTTATCCAACGACTGTTTGTTGCTCATGAATAGTGTTGCCAGAACAGCTTTTTTTCCGTTAAATCTGTTTCTTTTTTTCTCAAAGTCAATTCAAGGGGGAAATGGAAAACAGCGAGCAACGGGAGCTCTGACTCTAATCTTACCCCATCCAAATCCATTTGAAGCTTAATCGATTCAATGGCATTAGTTTGATGATGTGCGTCGGTTATTTGCTTCTCCAGATTGCAAAAGGAATGATGCATCTCAGTCATTGAACTCTTGGCTGTTTTCGAGCAATCATAGAGTTCTTCCATTTGGTGTTGCAGTTTATATGCATTGCTCTGTAATTTTCGTAAAGTCGTGTTTCTGGAGCCGTACAATTCCAGTAGGCCATCGCATGATTCACGTCGTGGACAGGACGGAACTCCCGATTGCAGTTTTCGGTCGATTTCATCCAAATACAATGTCATCTCATGCAATTCCCTTGCAATTTGCTCCACATTTAGTTCAGTTTCCTCCTCCTGTGCCTCCTCCTCGTCCTGCTCATGCTCCTCAGCAAGGCTGTTACTGCTAGCTACCGTCGACTTCGAAGAAAACATCTTGTCTTTATGTTTGTGTAGAGTTTCTAATCGCTATAATTATGCTTATGTTTCTGACAAAAAATCCATGGCTGTCTTTTCAGCAACAACTTTCAAAAAGAGTTGAAAAGGAGCGGAATAAAATAAAATTTCAAAAAAGTAAAATAAAAAAACATTTTAATACATAGAAATGTATTGAAAATTTAATTTAAAACAAGTTTTACAAGTCGTTTTCGATATATTGGATAAAATTTGATAAATAAATTCTAGGTGGAAATCTTGTCACGTTCGCGATGTTGCGTTACAAATTACTAATAAAACTTATAAATTAAATAAAATGATAGTAAAATATCAAAATTATTTCTAAAATGGAAAACTACATCATTTGATTATGGTTTAAGAGTATTTTCTTCCAAATACTCTCCACATTTCGCAGACTTTCGCATTTGTCAAGATTAAGTCAAATATGACTTCCATTTTTCGTCGCGTTCGCGATGCATTGTTCCTACAAATAATTCGAAAACGACAAGTCTTCAAAGCTTGTGTTTTATAATAAAAATAGTGTTATTCAAATGCATTAAACACGTGAGAAAACATTTTTGAACATGTCAAAAACAAGTGAGAAATGCTATAGTCCAAGGTGGATTTATACATGGTGATGTATTCGCTCTCTCTCGGGGCAAAGCTGTCAAAAAGAGTTTGACGTGAGAGAGACGACAGAGATAGATATATAGAAAAATTATTTTGTTTGCTTTTCTATACTCTTCACTTATTTTCGTTTTGTGCGCTGTGCAATATATAAAATCAAAATAAAATGCAATGGCATGTTTGTCTTTTTGCTCCTGTAATGACCCGTAGGTAACCAATTAATTAATTGTGATTATGGAGATCTGCTAAGCTCCTGTTAGTCGTCAGCAACGACGCTGTTATTCCTGTTTCTCTCTTTGTGGGAGCTGCTCACCGGTGCATGCTCCCACAGTTCCTGTTGCATTTATTTGTCCCTTCTTAATATCTCTGAAAACACAAACCAAACGACTTGAGCTCGAGCGACACATGCATTTTTCACACGCGGGCCATTTTTTTTTGAGAATTTAATACAACCGCTTACTACGATGTTTGCTTTCGTAATGACGTTTGTGCCCCGAAAAAGAGAGCACGTCAAACGAATACATCACCATGTATAAATCCACCTTGATACAAACAAACAGACTGACTTCATCTCATATTCGGAAGGCCACTAAAAATTTAAAAATTGATTCTTTTGAACCAGCTGTCGGATTTTAATGATCGAGGTGTCATTCGACGACATTTTTGATTAAAATAGTAAAAAATTAAACAATAATTCAGAAAGGCTATAGCGGCCCCATTTGCTCCAATCATTTATATTTTGCCCCTCCCACTTACATTTGCGTATCTCGCGAACCAGGTGAGGTATGCACATTTGTAAGTTAAATGGATACCTTTCGATCGGTATATAGCTCGACCTGATCGGACATTCATAGCAAATTTTCCATTCTTCCTGTGTATATATGCTAGTCGCCTTTCGCACCCTTCGTGCTGCTTTCGTCACTAGCGCGGACTACCGTCCGCAGTGATAGAGAACTGAGAGCTAGTTATCGACGAGATACTAATTTATCTATGCTCTATTTATTGAAATTTGATTTGAGTCAAGATAAGGCTTATATTTGTTAAGTAAATTTTACTGCATATTAACTTTTTCTAAAATGGCTAAAATGTATTGCAAAATTGTAACATGAATCGATCTCTAACCTGCAATTCTGACGATAGCCGTTCAAATTTAGTTATATTTAAAAACTTGACTCTAGCCTATTCCGCTTGTTGAATTATAGACTAAAGTATATTCTATATTTCAATAAACAAAGTCGTGATTCTGGGTTAAATTTAATTTATTTGGCTGTTTGAATTTAACATATAATTTTGACAAAGTTTAGTTTAAAAGACGCTAAATATTGAAGGGTTTGTACGATACACACTTGATGCCGTTGCGCAGAGATGCCACTAACAAAATCTAGGGCAATGCGGTGCAAACCCGGCGCCTCTTGTGCCGGCTACTTGTGGTCACCTTGCAAGCCTAAGAGCAAAAAATATTAGGAACGAACTTTTTCGGATTCTGCGAGTACATTACCTGGCGGCGATATCTATCCTTTTTACATTCGGGCAGACGGCACCAGGCACGAGCTGCCTTCATCACCAGCTCCTTCGGCTTTAATCCACAGTGCTTACGTCTGTAGACGCGGACGAAATTCAGATAGCCATTGTTTGTGATGGGTCCTGGTTTTGAGCATTTGACTCTGCGTTTTGGCCTGCAGCGTGGCTTAGGACAAGACTTGCGCTTTGCGGCGCATCTTGGCTTTGGTGCACATCTTTGAGCACGTATTGGCTTTGCAGCGCATTTTGGCTTTGCAGCGCATTTTGGCTTTGCAGCGCATCTTTTTATCTTAGGCATACAACGCGGCTTTGGGCAACTTGGCCTGCGCTTTTGGGGACAGCAACCTCCATCCGGTGGAACTTGATCGCAGTCCAGATTGACCGGCCTCTTAACCTTTCGATATTTTTCCTTTTGGGAGGGTGACATTCTATTCCATTCTTTTCCGCCTTTTAGCATGCTCAAAACGTCTTTGCCATGTCGCATGGCATATTGTGCCATAAAAGTGATATAGCCATTGTTTGCACAAGGTCCTCCCAGCATGCTCTTCATCGGTTTAAAAATATTGGCTCCCGCCATTTTATCCCTAAAAGAAACGTGGAACCATGTATGTTTTTGAATATCATAAAATAAATACCATATAATGTGTATAAAAAGTTAAATTAAAAAATAATGAAAATTGAATAAAAGACTACTAAACTTCTTTACACGTCTCTTGTTCGTCCAATTCTTGAGTATGGATCATGTGTGTGGTCTCCTCAATTTCAATTTAAATTTATTTTGTGACTTAAAAAAAATATATAATTTTCTAATTTTAATGTCATATTTTTAAATGAATTGTTTAGTCGGCTGCTTTTAGCCTGACAATAAATAAATAAAATAAAAAAATAAGACAATATGGAATTCAAATGACTATGAAATAAATCACGAAATTAGATTTTCAACACCAAAATATATATAATACAGAGGGTTATATACATATATCATAAGGCAAAGAATTTAACGGTGACTGAAGGACAAAGATAACATATCTACTACTTCTCATTGCTTGCATAGGTCACCAATGCTTGTGACAGTTTCTACTAACCTCAGAGCTGTGTCCTGCCCCTAAACTTAATAAGTGGCAAGGCCTAAGATGACGACTACGATAATAGATATTTAATTCAATTATTGAATATCCATTAGTATTTTTATAGAAAAAACGAAGAACCTATCTTTAAATTCCGTGAGTAGCACTGAAATAATGTAGGGGACTTTTTTAGAATCTCATTTAACTGATTGTAAAAGTTATTCAACTTATCTAACTCGAAGGATCTGCCAATTAAACAAAACATGTCTGAAATAATGAAGCATAGATTGAAGCAAATAAAATTAGAAATTTATACTTACCTTCGATGTCTTTTTTTTTAAAAACTGAATGCACAACAATTTAAAGTTATAAAAATAAAAAAAAAATATAAAATGCTTTGAGTACTAATAAAATGCGTTGTTTTAGGCACGAGCTATAAATGTATACTGAACTATTATTTAGCTGAGAAGGTTACGTTAGCCAAAATAGAAAGCACGGCCTACTGAGTTTTAAAAAATAAAGTTTAACTAAAATGTGAATGTACAAAAAACTTTATTTAATATTCTACCGCCAACATCAGGTCCAACGACTCCAGGAATTATATATATTGTTAAAAAAAACACACATTAAATTTATTAAATATATTTTTTCGGCCAACTCGAATTATTCATAATTTTTATGTTTTTCGCTCATAATGAAACTCAACAGTAAATTTGGTATTGGTCCCAGATGTCACAATTATTTTAGTCTATTTTAAATATATTTGAATCTTTTAAATACAAAATATACATGAATTTAAGTACGAGGACGATCCAATAAGTACTTAGCATATCAAAAAAAAAAAAAAAACGCAAGTTTTTTGAAAAGTGACGATTTATTTTCCTACACACACTCTAAAAGGTAAGTTTTTTGGAGACCTGCTAAGTAGGCGATAACCTCCCAATTTGACTCGAATCTCTTCCCAGCGAGTGACTTTTTCAAGTCCGGGAACATAAAGAGGTCGCATGGGGCTAAGTCTGGTGAATAATGTGGAATAAGGCAGCTGTTCGTATCGTAATTCGACCAACTTTGCCGTGGCAACGGTGGAGGTATGAGCCGGTGGAAAAGCACATTTTCCATGCCAAATAGAGTCCTGAATCCGTTTCGCCAAATGTCTCTTGCGATATTGGCTCCTTTGTTACCTACGATATGAGCCAATATAAAATATACAAAGCATTACATAAATGTAACTTTATTCATGACATTTTAATATCCGGCAATATCTCAGATTAGCTTTGGGGTATTAGTTACAATAGAACTGCGACTGATTCGGTTTGGCTTTTTGTGGACTGTATACAGATCCGTCCTATTATAATCCAATAGCAGACAGGGCGCAAAAGATGATTGAGACGGTTTTGTAGCAAACACATTGATGTCGTTGCGCTGAGATGCCACTAACGAAAATCTAGGGCGATGTGGTGCAAACACGGCGCCTCTTGTGACGGCTACTTGTGGTCACCTTGCTAGCCTGATATGGAAAATAGTTAGGAATAGGCAATTAAAGAACTTTTGGGATCCTTACCTGACGACGATATTCATTCTTCTTGGATTCAGGGAGACGGCACCAGGCACGAGCTGCCTTCATCACGAAATCCTTGGGCTTCAAGCCGCAATGCTTGCGTCGATAGTCACGGAGAAAATTCAGATAGCCATTGCTAGTGTTGGGTCCTAAATTTTGGCACTTGGGCTTACATGCAGGCTTACGCTTTGGCCTGCACCGTGGTTTGGGACAAGTCTTACGCTTTGGCGAGCATCTTGACTTCCGCGCACATCCTCGTTTCGCTGCACATCTCGTTTTTGGAGCACATCTCGGTTTTGGAGCACATCTCGGCTTCTTACGCATGGGGCAACGTGGCTTGGGAGCGGAGCAACACGACTTTGGTCGGGAACGGCGCTTTTTTGGACAGCAGGCATCCGAAGCGTTTGAATTAGGTTGAAGCTCAGATTGAGGCTGACGTTGAGTTTGAGCCTGAGGTTAAGGCTGAGACTGAGCTTGTGCATCAGCATCGTGCATAACTTGATATTTTTTTCTCTGGACATCGGACAGCTTATTCCAAGCTTTGCCGGCTTTTATCGAAAGTTTCATGACGTCCACACCGAAATGTTTTCTTGCATATTCTCGTGTAAAATAAACATTAGGGTAGTTTGCTACACTTTTATAAGATGATGATTCCGGTTCTACGTTCATGACTGGACAGAAATGTCTTCCTAAAATTATGAAAGAAAATAAGTCGCGATGTGTACCAGGTTCCTTCACTTACCTCAAATAATAAAATACTCGTTGGTAAACACGTTAAAAGAGTTTCAGTAAATTTAAATGTTTCCCAAAAAAAAAAAAACAACTATTAAATTAATAGAGAATTTAAAAATAAGGTCTACTAGAAATAGATTGTGCAAACTTAAATTTGAAGAACAGCCTATTTTGTTGTGTCAAATGTTTTACGTATATTCAATTAAAATTGTTGATATTTTTAAAAATATCAATATCGTTGATATTTTGATATCCCATAAAAAAACCTCTTTACGATGTAAAATTCTAGTGACGAAAACATTTTCATTTTTACCTCGTAAAGAGGTTTTTTTATGGGATTTTTAATACGTACATAAAATCAGTTGAGAAACTACTGTTTAATCACAGTACGTGTCAACTCCATATGAGCATTTCCAGAAAAATGTCCGCTTCGTCCAAAAACGTAAAATTGATCAAAAACTCACATCTTGTGAAATTTTCTTCCAAAAATGTATTTAAGTTATTTATTTAGGCAATATACGCTAGAAGAAATTCAATAGATGAACATATAGATTATATAATACAGTCGAACTTTCCTAAAGCAGGCCATCCACAGTCGAATTTGTTTGACGAACGTGTTCGATTCGACGAAATATTCGTCGTTGGTGGTAGTGTTCGTGTCCAAATTTTGTGTTGTTTGTTTTGTTCGAGAAAAATAGAACTGTTTCTATTTTTTGTGTGTTCGATTCAACAATTCGATAATGGATGGCAATGTTGGCACAAACATCATTTGTTAAAAGTTTTCGTAGCGTTAACATGTCAAAAATGTCGAAAAAATTTTTGCTAGAATTTATTCATTGTCTACAAAATGAGCCAGCACTGTGGCAAGCAAAAAGCGAAGCATACAAAAACAAGAATATCGTGGGACTTTTTATTAAGTAAATACAAAGAAGTCGATGAAGAGGCAACCGTTGAGGCTGTTAAAAAAAAGGTGAATTCCCTGCGTACATCATACAGACGCGAGCTTCAAAAAAAAAAAAGAAGCGAAAGATCTGCCGCTGGAGTGGACGATATTTATAAGCCTTTAAAAGATTGGTATGGGTGAATTTTTGGCGCTTTGCGTACCACTCCTTCATCCACATACTGTGATTCCTTTTTTGCGCTTGATCCCTTTTCTTTTTTTTCTTTGAATAAATATAAATGGCCATCAAGGCAATGACTGTATCGTTCTCAGATGACATGTTTACTCTGTCAAAAATTTTCAACAAATGATGTTCGCAAGCAATGTTTGAAATAATTAGTGGGCAAATGTAATTCTTGTTCGACGAACAGTTTGTCCAACAAATTCGACTGTGGATGGCCTGCTTAACTCGAATCAGCATTATCCGAGAAAAAAGTTAGAGTTAGGGAGACTTCGAGTCAGTGAAGCAGAATTGTATGAAATTTGCTCGCTATTGCCACTCGATTTTTTTCGAGTTAGACAGAATGCGAGTTAGCGAAGTTCCACTGTATATTGGAATATATTCACTTTTTCTATATTTTTAACCATTTTCTTAAAAATTGATTTCCAAAATGGCCCATTTTAATACATAGAAATATATTGAAAATTTAATTTAAAACAAGTTTTACAAGTCGTTCTCGATATATTGAATAAAATTTGATAAATAAATTCTTGGAACAAGCTAGGTGGGAATCTTGTCACGTTCGCGATGTTGCGTTACAAATTACTAATAAAACTTGTAAATTAAATAAAATTATAGTAAAATATCAAAATTATTTCTAAAATGGAAAACTACATCATTTGATTATGGTTTAAGAGTATTTTCTTCCAAACTACTCTCCACATTTCGCAGACTTTCGCATTTGTCAAAATGAAGTCAAATATGACTTCCATTTTTCGTCGCGTTCGCGATGCATTGTTTCTACAAATAGTGTTATTGAAATGCATTAAACACGTGAGAAAACATTTTTGAATATGTCATTTAAAGACGTCCAAATGTCGTGTTCTCGATCCTGAAAATACCCATATAAAAACAAGTGAGAAAGGCCATAGTCGAGCTCCCGACTACATTATACCCGTTACTTATTTAAATAAAAGTAAACTAATTTATTGCATGCTTTTAGGCACTTACATTGCTTAAAAACTTAAAAAGCCATTACCACCTTTCTATTTGTCCAATCTGGGGATGTCCAATTTAGTAGGATGATCGGTAATAATAGCAGCTAACGTTAATAAGTAAAAGTAAAGTTAAATTTCTAATATCTTGAAAACTGTGTGTGGTGGCTTTCCGTGATTTACGGAGGCGGAAAGGGCGTGGCAAAAATTTTAAACAATCTTGATCTGCGTGGGATTTATAGAAGTCTGTGTGCCAAATTTTGTTGCTCCAGCTCTTATAGTCTCTGAGATCTAGGCCCCCACACGGACGGACAGACGGACATGGCTATATCGACTCGGCTGTTGATGCTGATCAAGAATATTTATACTTTATAGGGTCGGAGATGCTTCTTCTCCCTGTTACACACATTGCAATGTATTGTAGCAAATCGCGTTGGTTCTGCTGGGTCGGATCATAGTGTCATATATGTATGTAGCTGCCAAAGGAGCGATCGGTCGATAATTAAGTTTTAGTATGAACATTTTTGTTGTTTCTAGCGATATCTCTAAGAAATGGCAAAAGTTTCTACGAATTCAAATAATACGATGTTAAAGTTAAAGCAAACATTATTTATTACTCCATACTCCTTTCAGCTCGCATACAAATGATTCAGTTATTACATTTTATACATTAAGAGCACTTAGTTTTATATTAAACAAAAAACAAATGAGTAAATCTCAAGAGAATGAATTATTAATCCTTGAACTTGCCCAAAATGATCTCATTGTAGAAGGGAACACAATTCATGCGGACATTGAGACGAGCGCAGAGCAAGAAAATTCCCGACAGCTTGCGATGTATGGAGTAAATCTCCTCGGGCGGTGGACATAAACGATGTGCCACCATTGTGGGCACCAGGGTTGCCAAACGTTCTGTAGTATTCTGTTTGCCGAAATCAAAGGGACCATCATAGCGAAAGATTTCGCCCAATATCATGACGGCATCAACATGGGCCTGTTCCATTTGCTTTGTCTCGTAGCCCGTGAGGAATCCCATCTGCCGGGACATCTCCAGGACGCCCTGACGATCGTTCTCCGCCGCACTGATGATTACCTGACGATAATTCTTGATGAACTCGTGCTTGTAAAAGCGTGTGGAGCCAAAATCAATCAGCATAAGACGTCGACTGTTCGCATCGTACAGAAAATTCGACCAGTTGGGATCCGTTTGCATGCACTCGATCTCGAAGAGCTCGCGGAGACAAAGCTTCAGCACGGAGCTGGCAATATGAGCACGATGCTCATAGCTGTAATTGATAAAATATATGGATTAATCATAAAGTTGAAAACCTTGTTAACCTATGAGTGGTATTGTATTAGATTTCATTATGCTGTCCTTTTCTAATTCGGGTTAATCACTAGAATTTAAAGGCCATTCATGCTGGTTTTAGATTTAATCTCTTGATGACACCTACGAGTTAATTATCTAAATTAATGGATCTAATGATTCAACAGAGTTGAGCATCAAGTGATGATAATGATAATGACACTCATTTGTTCAAGAATGAATGAATGTTTTTTTTCTGACTCACAGATTAATCATAATTTCTCAACAAGCGATGACTGAGGTAATCACAATTAAAAACAGTCGAACTTCCGTATATTGGACTTCTACACAATGAAATGAGTTTTATTCTTAATTTGTATGGTATAACCTTTTAATAAAAATTGAAAAATAAGTTAAAAAACCTAAAAATAATTAAACACATACAAATTAAAATTAATTCTATTTATTCCCATTCAACTCTATTTTCCGATCACTTCTACATATCGAGCCCTATTTGCGACAATAACGTATGCGCCAAAACGCAATTTTACAGGAGAGAGTTTTTTAGGTTTCGTTAAGTTGATTTCTTCGTGTCATTTGTCGCTTACGTTATTATTCACAGGTCAATATCTCCTTAAATATATAAAATAAAAATGTAATATTTTAGGTGCAGATGCGGGTGGTGTTTATAAACATATTGGCACAAGAAAAAAAATTTCGGAAAATGGCGCATACGTTATTGTCGCAAATAGGGCTCGATATTATGAATTGATATTTCGTTTCTCTTTTATTTTTAGTGTATTTTGATCTTCCTATAATGCATTTTCCTACAGTGAATTTTGCTTTATAAACTTTTTCAAATACAGAACAAGTAAAGCATTTAAAAACAGGTATGGTATGCATTTTATCGAAATATTATATTAAATTATGAATTATAAATTTTGTATAATGAAGTTTTTTATATAAAAAAAAGTAATACTCTGTCTGATCCTGTGACAATTTAATGAGAAAAAGTTGAACAATTATTTGATAATTAATTTGGCTGAAAAAGTAGTAACAAAAATCTCCAAGGCCCTTCATTTATGCATTCCAGATAAATGTAAACTGATTATTATTTTTAAATTGCAAAAATTAAAATAAATGTAAAAATAAATAGTTATTCAATAAGAAGATGAATTTAATTGACGAAGCAAAATATAAGCCGATAAAGGAATTAATTTAATCCCAATCTGTATAGGGAAGTCGGACTGTATTTATAATATTCAACTGATCTCTGTCATCATGTATTTCCAGATTAATTGTATAATTTAAACTCACCTTAGTTCGAAGCACTTGTCGAGTGGGACGCCTGGAACGAACTCGGTGGTGAGCACACTGGATGTGGTCAGTTCACGTATCACCTTGGGCACATAATACTCTGGATAGGGTGAAATCATTTCGCGAAACTTCTCTGTATATTCCGCCTCGCGGGCATAGTCCACCTCCCATTGGAGTTCACGTTTCGCCACACGCACCACATTGTCGATGAAGAAGCCCTGGGGAAAGACATCCCACACCTTGAGCATGCCCACGAGATTATCAATATCGCTCTCGATGCTCTGGGCAACGCCTGGATATTGTATCTTTATGGCCACCTCCATGCCATCGAGCAACGTGGCCCGATGCACCTGGCCAATGGATGCGGCTGCAAATGGTTTGTCCTCGAAGCTAATGAGACGCTTGCGCCAATCGGGACCCAGCTGTGTGTTCATCACACGCTCCACCTGCCAGTCGGGCATGTAATCAGCCGCCTGGCGAACACGCTCGAACGCCTTCGCCAGCTGCGGCGACACCACATTCGTATCCTGTATGCTCAGAATCTGTCCGATCTTCAAAGCGGCGCCACGCACCTTGCACAGCGTATCCACAATGCGTTCGGCATTCGCTGGACTCAGCAGAGCATCGCGCATATTCGTCGATCCGCCCAGACCAAGAGCACCCTTTGTCAGTTCGTTGATCGTGCCCAGACCAAGGCCGGCAAAAAGGCCGCCAAATGATGCCATGCGTCCCAGACGCGAGGCGGGCACACGTCGCTGCTTGGCCACTTTGCTTAATTCCGGACGCAAAGATTCAGCATTTGTTGGAGCAACTGAAAAATGGTAACGAATCACGGTAACTTTAGACAAAAATCTTAACTTTTGAGCCAAATGAGATAATCGAATAAATTAAATGACATAACTCTTCAATCTATGATACAAGTGTTAAAAAAAAGTGCTACGAACCCTAAATGCTTTCTTATGGGCTATTAAAATTGAAATTTGTGAAATTTGTAAAAACCTTAATTTTTTTGGCACTTAAAAATAAATATTTTTAAAATTTGTGATTTTTTTGTTTTAATTTTAAGGTTTTTATATTTAAAAATTATTTTCAGAAAGTCTAAAAAAAATGTATTTAGTAAAATCATTCTTTATTTTTTGGTGTGAATTATCAGAATTGCATATGGGCATTTCCACAGAAAGGTCCACCGTGGCCAAAAACGAAAAATTAACCAAAAATTCACATCTTTTGAAATTTTCTTCCAGAAATGTTTTTAAGTTATTTATTTAAGCAATATACACTGGAAGAAATTCAATAGGATGAACATATAGATTCTACATTGGAATAAATTCACTTTTTCCATATTTATGTCAATTTTCTTAAAAATTGACTTCCAAAATGGACCGTTTGTATTTTAACGATTACACTAAGTCGGACAGCAAAATTGAACCATGAACCATTTTAATTCAAAGAAATATATTAAAAGTTTAAATTAAATAAGTTTTTTGGGCTGCTTTGGATATAAAATTAAAAATAGAGAGACAGAAAGAACATAAAAATAGTGATGGTAAAAAAAGTCCCGTGCGAATTTACGTCAAATTGAATTAAAAACAAAGTGCACGTCATCTTTGAAAAAAATCATAACCATTTTTAAGAGGCATCAATGCACAAGAGTCTAAAATTAGTTGCATTAAAATATTGCCGCTGGATTCGCTGAAATTGGCGTTTGAATTGGTTGACCTCACAAGTCACTTCCGTTTCGTGTCCCGTGCGAATCACTTGAATTTTGCTATTATCTTAAAAATGAAAAATTACCCAAAATCAATCTTTGCACCAATGAAAGAGCTAATCAAATGCTATATGTTAAGCACTTCATCAGGAAAAAAAACCGTTTCCTTTTTACAGATTTTTTACTTTGAATGTGTCTGTGTATCTGACATATTATGAATCTGGGGTAGTCTTGTACATTTAGACCAAATTTGGTTCAAATCGGACCAATCGATATCATATAGGTGCCATAGGAACAATCGGTCATGATTTGGACTATTTTTGAACTTTGGTAGACAATATCTCTTTTGTCCAG
The DNA here is from genome assembly GCA_037043495.1 of Drosophila recens. Classification (NCBI taxonomy): domain Eukaryota; kingdom Metazoa; phylum Arthropoda; class Insecta; order Diptera; family Drosophilidae; genus Drosophila; species Drosophila recens. The sequence goes on along the minus strand of JBAMBJ010002714.1, from coordinate 52,107 downwards.
AACTGTCCCGCAGTACACTAACTTAAAAACGCTTCAGTATTCATTTCTCTGAACAAATATATATAAAATCTAAAAAGCGAATGCAATCTCGAGTTTTTTTTCGCTCACCAGGCGTTGATTCTCCTTGTTTGGATGTTGATGTTGATGTGCCGCCTGCAACAAATCGCATTATATTATCCACATACTGTGTATCCTTGCTGAGAATGCCCTGATTGTTGGTGACCGTGGGTGACGTCGCTTTTGTTATTGGCGGAGTTGGAGCTGGAGCTGTTGTTGGCAGCTGTTTGCTATCCGTGTTCGCCGTGCGTAGGCTGACATTACGGTTTTTGTTGCGTTTCGAGAGGATTTCTTCAAACTCCAGCAGTGTTATCGAAGATATATCCAGATTGGCAGCATCTGCCGCATCCATATGGCTGCGATTGCTGCCCGGCCCACCAGCTGTTGCTCCACCAGCTGCTGCTGCTGCTGCTGTGTTGGGCTGCCAATTGTTTCGTTGCATGGCTGCCAAATCGCAAGGCACTTTCGTTGCAATCAACTGGCACAATCCCTGGGCAACAACGTAGCCGCGTTCTCCCGTTTCCTGTATCAGTTCCTGCAGTTTCTTCAATTCCTCGCTGGGCTGCTCTCCGGCCGTACGCACTGCGTTCGCTGTCTGCGTCACATTGGCTGCCAACAGTTCGCGCACACTTGAGTTGCTCCATAGGTGCTTAGTCAACGCCAGATGCTCGCGGCCGCACGCCTCCGCAACAATTTGCAGGCCCCGCAGCACGCCGAGCGCGTCTTGCGCTGCGCGTGTCATCACCACAGGTTTGACCAGTTGGCACACGAGTGGGTGTTGTTGTCTTTGTTGTTGTTGTTGCTCTTTGTTGTTGCTAGTTTTTATTTATCTGCTGCCGGCAATTCGTCAGTATCGTGTCAACTACTTGCAGCACCTATGCGTTGTCCGTCTATGTGTGCGAATATGTCGCCTTATTGGCTGCCCCCTTTGCACATACAATTTTGTTTTTCCACGCTGCCCAAAAATGTTTACAGTTACGTAAACATAAATAAATAAACTCGCACAAAAGTTGCGAAATTACAAACAGCTGTTTTGGCAAAACAACAATGTAGACAGCAGCGTTGCCAGAAGCTGCAAAAGAAAAGTAGTCGCAGTCTATCGATATGCAGTAAACGATATTTATGGCTTATCGTTGCGATGATTACCGCACAGCGAATCAGTAAGCACATTTCTGCTGCAACAATAGCAGACTATTGTAGACTATCGATATTCTTTGTTTATCGTTGCGATAGTTAAAAATTACCGCATTATTACTATTAGTCACTCAAATAAATTTCAAAACATAAATTTCCGCTCTAATCTATGTAATAAAAGTGGCAGCAATGTTAAGTAATGTTTCAGTGCTGCCACTTGCATTGCAGGTGCATTTCTGGCAACGCCAAACAGTGCAGAGAACAACAATCATTCAATTGACAGTTAAATATGAATATACTGTAGAGGTGGAAGAAACATCAAAGTTTCACTCGATCTAAACACCGAATCACAGTCTAAAACAGTTAAAAAGATAATTTTATTAGTATTCAATAAAATTAATTAATTTTCGGTCTGAGCTTTATTAGTGATTTGCCTTGACACTGACTGTGATTGCTCGCCTTGTGTATGCACAATTTAAACTTGCAATAATCCAACATAGTTGAATAACTCAAAAGGAAGGAAAATTGGTAAACAAACGGCAAGAAACGTGTTTCCATGGAAAGCAATCCAAAGGCATATGACACACAAACAAACCCGATGGGTTCTCATGGTCAGTTTTTAAAATGATGTGGTATAGCTAACGTCATTCTATTACGTACGAAAGTAGTTTACGTAACTGCGGCACATCACAAAACGTTAAGAATGTACCCTGCACCCAGTCACTGCATTACGGCATTCCTCATTACGGTACGGTACGGCAACTACCAGTCAAAATTGTAATCAAGCCTTAGCACTCTGAATGTTTTTTCTTACTTCAGGTTTTAGATTAAAACTGTTTTTTATTAAAAAATTTGGATTTGCTTTAAGCTTTTTTTGAGTTAAGCTTATATTTTTCATAATTTCTCAAGAATGCCACAGCCTTTTTTGAGATTTTTTTTTCAAGATTTTTTGAAAATCAATTTTCCACATTTTCTACCTTTTTTATTATCATATATTTGCTTTTCATTATTGTACACTGAATGTCCTCAAAAGTTTTTTTCGTATTTCGTTTTTTCGTATTTTTCGTTTTCGTATTTTTAGATAGCACATTTCGAAAAACTAAAATAAAATAAAATATAATACTCTCTGCAAATTTAATTTATTCAGACCTAAAACTAATTAGTTGTAGTTTCCAGTTTCGCTCAGAACTTTTGGCAGTCAGAATAAACAAACATCAGGTTATTTAAATGTCTATGTTGTTTCTTTTTTTTACTATGTTACCAGAACTGGATTCATCTCATTTTTTTGTTTTATTTCTGGTATGTCACGTTTTCTGCCTTTTTTTTTTGTTGATGTGAGTCACATAAAACGAACATACCCGCCAGATATCATTTTGCACACAGGGTAGCAAAGAGTTCAAGCTTCAAAGCTATAAACAAAAGTGTTTAAAGAAAAGCCTATTAGCCAACTAATTAACTTAGAGACAATTATAGTAACAGTTGAGCTATAAGTATAGAAAAGCTTTTCTAATATAATATTAAATTCTGATTAGTTAGTAGACATTAAATAAGTAAATAATATCTGTGCACTATTTAACTTATTAATTAGTAAAAGAGAACTGCAAATTGTTTTAACTAGTTAGTTTTTTTTATTATTATTTTTTCAAGTACTATAAATTGTCATCAATGGTCGCAGCATTCACTTTTTCCTTAAGTGGAATACTTGAGATAATTATGTATCTAATAAATAGCAAAAATATTCATATGGCATCAATAAATTTGCTGATATTTATCAAAATAAATTATGTACCATTTCCATGCAACAAATATATTCAATTTCATTTCGTTCATAAACAAATGCCAAATGATAGCTGAGAATTTAATTAGAATTCGAAACGTATTCGTATTCGAATTCGAATCGTTTTCAACTCTGGATCAACGTCGTTGACGTTGACGTTGCGCTGCTTGCGTCGCTGTCGCTGTCGCGGCCGCTGCTTTTGCTGTTCGCTGTGTTGTTGTAGTCTCTGCTTGCTCTGTTATCGCGTCGACGCGTCGCGACGTCAGCTGTCTTCGTGTTTTGTTGTTGTTGTTGTTGTTGTTGCATTACGTTAATATTCGCTGTTGTCGCTGTTGTTGTTATTGTTAGATTGTGGCTGGGGTTGTTTAAACAGCTCGAATTGCTGCCGCCAAAACGCAGACAATTCAGTTTGAATTCTGCCTTCAAGCGCTTTAGAACAGAATTATAAGAAATCTACTATTTTTTTTTAGAATTATTTGATCCTAAATTGTTTATACCAAACAATAAAAAATAAAGTATAGTGTGTATTGCGTCTTCGTTCCATTTCATAACGTTTCGTTTCGTTTGTTGATACTATTTGTTATTATTATTAAGTTCATTATTTTTTTGTTGTTTTTGTTAATTTGATTTTCCACGCGCATTGCATTTGCATTTGCAATTTTAATTTAGCGCATAGCTAATTTTAATTGTTACTGTTTTTTCTTACAATTTTTTTTTGATGTGATGATAAGAATAACGCGCCGCGAATAAAGATAACTAAACAACACAAACACACTCACATCAACTCAACACACACATGCAGTAGAATTTGTTTATTGATCATATTGCTCGAATTTTAGTGCCAAAAAGTGCGAAGAACGAAATACGGTCCAAATAATATAGACAAGAACAAAAGCCCAGGCAGCCATTTGTACTTCCCCGGTTGCCCACCAAATATTATCCAGCATGTCGTCCTGCAAGATATTGCCCCGCCGCCAGGCGATACCCGTGCTCTATACGAGGGGCACCCACTACGAGGTCGGCTTCGATATGGTAAGTCAGCCAGCCAATTGGGAATTGGGCGTTCCTTAGTCCTTAGTTCGCCCCCCTTCCCCCGCCCTTTTGACCTTTTTGCTGTTTGCTGCTTGCTGTTGGCCAAGTCACGCTAGCTTAATTATAGCTTCACCAGTGAAAATCAGTTTTTAATGAATTTTTAAGCATTTGTAAATGGGGTTTTATGAATTTCTTTAAGTTTTTCATTCTTCTGAAACTATTTCACAAGTCTCGATATGATTATTTGACTTTTAAAACTTGCCTACAGTCGTCGGACAAAGTATTTTGACAAAACTAAAGTTAAATCTTCGCGTAATTTGAACTTTCTTTATGTTGAGTTTGGCATTAATGGAAAGGTCATTTCAAGTCTGTTTATGATACAAAACTTTTCTTAACCCATTAAGTACCCATTGAAAATTTTGCATTTTTGTAAAAGTCTAATGTTTTGACTTTTTTCGCGGTCTAAAACAAAAAATGTTTTGATGCAAATTAGTGACTGCATAAAGAAATTTTCAAAAATCTTACCGCTAGTATTTCTTATGATTTTTTGTATGGGATGATCTCAGAAAAATGTTGTATCAAAAGGAGGAAAATATAGCCATTTTTAGCCATTTTCAAAAAATCATAAAAAATACTAGCGACTATTAGAATTCTTTAGAGAAACTTTTTGCATCAAAACATTTTTGACTGAGACCGAGGAAAAAGTTCAAAACAGTAGACTTTTAAAAAAATGCAAAATTTTCAATGGGTACTTAATGGGTTTAGGAAAGTGTTGTATGTATAACATACAGAAAGTTCAAATTAGTTTTGTCAAAATACTTTATCCGACGACTGTAGATCAATAACGAGTAGAAACGTGAGTTTAACGCGGGGGATTTACTCGTATTCATTTCAATTGTTCGATAACATATAAAATTTTAATTTTAAATTACAATTATAAGTGAACAATGGCCTAACGACTATTAAATACCCTATAAAAGCGACTTTCGTAAAAAGTTTCCTGCGAAATAAAATTTCAACTGTTAAGAAATAGAGGAATCCAGTTATCGACTTTTACTTTTTACAAACACTTTAAATAATGAGTAAAATCCAATCAAATGTATTCTTTATATCAAGTTTAATAATCATAGACTAGAATTACTTTTTTTTTATCGAATTCACAGTGCATTTTGAATTGTCATTCAAGCAGAAAATTCAGATATGCTGTGAAATTTCGAAAAGATAAATAATAATTACAAAAACAGAAAGAACAAAATAAATAATTGGAAAAATCATCTAATGCCATTTTTTATTACTAAAGCTCATTAGGTATTCAAATTAGACCGTCAAGGCATATGGAGCAATACTAAAAAATTGAATACACGTAATACCATCTACAATAATTGATTTTCATTAAAAAAAAAGCTTTGAGATTGAATAAGTTCTTTGTTCAACACTAAATAAAATTCAATGAAAAAAAATTGATTTCTAGACTACAACTTAAATTTCTCGCAGTGTAATTAGACTTATTTGAAGATTGCTTTAATTGCAATAATAATGTATGCGCTCTTATCGCGCCTTTGACTGCAGCGAATGTATATACTATAAATTATTTACTCGACTCAAATAAGCAAATAGCATATAAAGTCTTTGGACTGATTTTGATAAGTGAATCAACAGTTTAACACTCTCGCATCCATAAAAATAAAAATAAACTAAAGCAAATATAGAAATTATTACTCAAACAAATAAAACGAAAAAATAGAACAGGAGAATTGCAAACAGAAATACAATTTTATCTAATATTAGATGAACACTTCTCTGTTATACACATTTCTAAAAACGTATAGTATATATAGATTAGCTTATATTCTTATCAGGCTGATATAGCCATGTCGTTATATTTCTAACTAGGTGAACTTAGCTTCGAGCAACTACATATTGAAGAAACCAGGTACATCTGTTTTTTTTTTTTTAAGGAAATAATATTTATGATGGAATTTACCGAAACGGTCTTCTATATACTATTACTGTCATCAAAATTTACAATCAAATTATGATTAAAATATTTATTTCATATATTGGATTTCAACAAATCGAATTAATTGAAGGTTCAATACGAGCCTGTTCCGAATTCCCAACGTTTTCAAAAAGTAAAAACGAAACGAAAACGAACGTTTTACTATTTGCTGTTCCCAATTCCGATCGTAATGAGCTCGTTTTTATTTTTTAAACTCGGTTTCGAAAGCGTTTCGAAAATTTATTTTAAGTATTTCAGGTTGAATATAGCAGATAGAAGACTTAAACTTTGTTGTTCTAATTTGGTTATTCAATTGAAGCAACTCTAGCAGCTTTCAATTGCGAGAGTTGGTATCGATAACAAAAATTAAAGTGGAGTTCAGAACAGCTCGTTTTCATTTTTTATAAGATATTTTATAGATGCTTTTTGAAAAAAGTGAAGTAGTGATGTTAATCGATTCTAAAAATGTTCAACATTATTATAATTTTCAGTTTATAATTTTAGGAATTGATTGTAAAGCTCTAAATGGCATTTACTTTTAAATCTAGTGACAATTATTGTCGACTATCGGAATTCGGAGCAGCAACCAAATCGTTTTGTGGCAAATCGATTCGTTTTCGGAATTCGAAACAGACCCGATTACGAGTATAATCAAATTGTATCTTAATCCTAATAATAGGAAGACTATATCCTGTTACTACATTTATTAAATTTATTAAATTTTCGACATTTCAACAAAGTTTAAGGACATATAATGAACAAAAATTCAAAACCTTTTGAATACTAAAAATACTATTACTCAAGTTTTTTTGGTTCATTCGAGGATACTTAAGATGCAAATGCTGTGCCACAAATTACATTTCAGGCTACAATAGTCTTTCTTCCGACTTGAATTCTTTTTGTTTTAGTGTCAGTTGGGTTTGGCCTTTTCTAGCTTTCGTCGTAGAGGGGCTTGCTATTTAGTTGCTGGTTGACCCAGTTCCTGGTTGACCTTCACTGAAGCACTCACACTCACACTCACTTGCTGGCTGCCCCGTGTGGCTCTGTGGCTGTGAACCGGAATTGGTAGCAAAAAAAAAAAAACAGCGAAAAAAAAACCATGAACAATTGGCCAATATCAAGGGCAAATGGCAATTAGCATGCAGGCACGGACACGGGCCCAAGATCAGTGCCAGAAATCGAGAAATCGGAGGGAGTCGGGTGACGGGTGTCGGGTGTCGAAAGGCGACTACAGGTAGTTGCCTCTGGTCGGTGGGGGGGCCCACCCAAATGCTAAATGCTGAATTTTAAATAAAATGAATACAAGCATTCATGCGGCCATTTACAAGCAAACCTATAACAACACTCACTAACAATAACCATTATTCATATTGTTGCTCGTTTTGTTTGCTCAGCGATCGGTCGTGATCGATTATGCCTTTTTTTTATCTCCTACATATATTTGTTTCTGTCTCCATGTCTTTTTTTTAATCTTTTTCAGCATCCGACAATTGCTTAAAACATGTACAGGCATTTGCATATTCAAATATGAGTACAATGAATACGCCTCTAATAGCCCAAAATATATATAAAATACCCTTACAGCCATAAAGTTATACGATTTCGATTCTAATCTGATTAAAAATAGCTTGTCGATGTTTTTGACACCATGTATTTATTGATTTGATATCTTTGTAATTAATTAAATTAATTAAGTAAATTAATTTTAAATTTTGTATTTTTACTCAAAGCAAATAGATTTGATATCTAATATTAAGTTATTAAATTTCAACTATAATTTTGAAATGATTTTAACTAAGATTCGATCAGTGTAAATCATATGTGTATCTTGAAACTCACATTTAGATTCTACATTAACTTTTTTTTTATAGCTGTCCGATTTCCACAAAATTTGCTCAATAAGTATATAAATATAATATATTGTTTCTTAGAAACGGTAAGCGTTGTTGCAATTTTTCAGAAAACAGACAAGATTTTTATTCAAATTATTTTATATTTATAGTATTGTTTCCATATAATATCTAAATAAATAATTGATATTTTTTCCAATTTTTAACAAGTTTTACTTGTGCAAATTTTGGATAAAATTTATAGCTGTCAATATAGATTGTATCGATCAATTTACAAAGATTTAAACACCATCTTTAGTAACAAATGCTTAATACCCCACGGTAGGGTAAACAAAGAAGTAAATTTGCAATATGGTAGTTATAATATTTAGAAAGCCAAATAGTTGAAGTTAATTCACTTATGGGTACTCAAACTGATTCACTTTTATTTCCAGGGTCGCACATTCGGTTCGATGATCAAGAACTTTCTGATCTTATCTCAGCCGCTGAATGAAACCTATTTGCCGCAATACGCCACCGCAAAAGGCAGTGAGTATACTCACAGCAACTAAGAGCAGTGCTCCACAATTTTTGGAGTACTCAGTCATATTGAGTGACTAATGTGAATCATTTGTCTTGTTTTTTTTTGCAGGGCAAATCTATAACGAGACATTGGAATCGGTGAAATGTAGCTTTCCGCAATATATACGAGAATTGGAGGGCGTGGCCGATGGTGCCGAGGTGGAGTTCCATAAGGTGAGTAAACCTTATAAATTATATACATCATATACAATTAGCAAAACTCCAAAATTCTCATTTCCCGCCTCAACGTGGTGTTAATAATTAACACTTGCATTGACAGCTCCAGCTGTTAACAATTAAAACAAATACAAGTGCATAATTGTTGAAATTATCTGAAAAAAAATAAATGAGATAATAAAAAACAATACTACAAATAATAATTATAATATAATAATGATATAAACAACATAAATTAGTTGTATTGTTTTATTATTGGCAATTTGACGGGGGCGGGGGCGTTTACAGAAACAAACTTCAACTTGAGCTTTCTAACGGTAAAGCTAATGCCAAAGTCGTCGCACACAGTTGCATTGCGTGTCGAATTTAGTTGGCGTTGCAAGTTTGCCAATGTTTCAATGACAACACCAAATGCAATGGCAACAAAATACAAACATACATACATACTTATTCACATGCCCCAATCTAACTAAGTTAACTAACTAACTAACTAGCTAACTATATAAATTTACCTACATTTTTAGATGTGTAACAGTAATTACAATTGGCACTCGCCTATAACGAGCACATACATAATTATCGAGCATGATATATGTATTATATAATATTATAATTAAATTAAGTTTATAAGCAATTAATCAATTAATCGGCATCTCAGGCGAGCATCCAAGCGTTACTTATAAATACTTACCTACTATTGTACTTGGCCTGAAAGAGATGGCATGAGAGATGTGTTAAGTGCATGGTCACCCTTATTTAGGCATATTTTTTATTAGGTTATTTGATTATTTTTTTAACACTCGGAACAGTTATGAACTAGACTAAAACTGAATTTAGAAACAAATAATCAATTATTCAATATCTCAAGCGAACATCCAAGCGTTTAGTTTGTTTGTTTACTGTGCGATGCATGGTAACCCTACATTTTTTTTTCAAATAACTTCTAAAATCGCAAATTCTTTTCAATATTGATTAATTTAATTTTCATTAAAAATTGTTATATATGAATTATTACTAAATGAATTACCTTAACTATCAAGGAATTAATTAAGTTGCGTTAATTTCTTCTCTGAGACGTGTATTAAGTATATGGGCTCCCTAATTTATTGAAGTACATTTTTAAGTCAGATATTCGGTTCCTTTTAAATTTATTAATATTTTCTTTAAAAAATGACAAAATATATTTATTAACATTTAATTATTCAGCATTGCAGCTGTTCTCTCTTTATTTATTTAATCAATTTTCTTAAACAATTTTCGAAAAATTTAAACTTAGAGCAAACCATTAGATAAACCATTTTTGTTTGTATTTTAATATAATTGTCAAAATATAATGTCGAAAAACATATCTTAAAAATGTCCGCTCAAAGTCATGTTACACTCTAAAATTTACAGATTGCACAAAAATGTTAAATTTCATAAAATGAATTGGTTTTGAACTTGATAAATATTTATCAAAATTAGAACAATTAATCAATTAGTCATTTTGAAAAGAACACTTTAGTAAATTTTAATCAAAATCAATTAATGGCATACCTTTGTTGTCTGCTATAGATTCCGAAAATTACTATAGCTAATTGAATTATCTAAGTTACATCAAACAAAAGCCGATGCTAAAATAAACGATTGTTTAATTGGTGTGAACGAGATCAGCTACAAATCCCATTAAATCAGATGACAAATATAATTAGTGGCTAAGTTTTGTTGGTTTACACGCATTTCACACCAGGTCAAGTATTTAATTTTAGAATCATTTTTTTAATCCTTGTAATCGATGCAATATTTTCCTAACAATTAATGGCATTACATTTAGGCAGTTTTTACTGTAGACAAATGTGAATAAAAAACAAAATGATCAAACGCATTGGCCGTGCACAGTCATTGAACTAGTTCCGTTTTGTTGTTGTTATTGTTGTTGATGAATGTTCTTGGGTTGACGGTTTTTTTCTAAGCCAATTTGTATTTGGCCAATCTGTCCATATAAATGCAATGTTGCCAACTGAAGGAGAAGCCCGACAAAAGAGGCAAAAGACAAATAACCAAAGAAGAAGAACAAGTTGATTGTCTTAGATAATTCAGGTGCAAGGGTTTTCTTTGGCTTCGCCTCGAAGACACCGATTAACCCTTTATTGCACTATGGGACTTTTGCACCTCTTTTTTGAAACTTAAGAATGATAGAAGATTCTTTGGTTTCTTTTTGAAAAATTTCTTTTCATTACTGTGTGAAAACTATTTTCTAAAGTTCCCATAGCAACAATCGGTTAAAGTACCAGATATTGAATAAAAAACTTTAGCATTTTCCAAAATTATTCAGTAGTAGAAGTTTCTGCTTTCTTTTTGTTTTTTTTTTATATCAATTTAATTCAAGCAGGTTTCTTAATTTAAACAAGTCGACAAAACGAATTTATTATAAAAAATGACCAACTACCCCATAGTGCCAAAATGAACCATGAATCAAAGGACATATTTTGATTTTTGAAAGTGCAAAAATAAATTTCATTTAAGAAAAATAAAGTACTTTTTTTCTGGAGGCCATAAAGTGAATTTTGAAGGAAGTAATGCGAATTACAAAATTTAATATTAAACTCGCTATTATGTTAATGGCATGTTTATTTGTAAAGTGAACAATTTAACGGACCAGGCTTATTAGCATGGCCAACTGACTAACTGACTAACTAGCTGTCGCCGGCTGACGTTTCGGTTGTCTAAGAAATGCGCAGCTGCCAATAATGTGATATAATTTTTTGCGTGCATTTAGTTGGCCAATTAAGTGCACGCAAAATCGAAACTAACCTTGGCCGCCTACCGTGTGATGGTTATGTCGGCATCGGCATCGGCTTATCAGATTATGAAGCCGTTTAGAAGCAAGCCAAGGGAATGACAAACTTGAAATTGCATAATTAATTCAACATACAGATCAAATTACCAAACTGGTAATTACCACAAACAATCTTTTATTCAGAATGCCAAGGATTCCCACAAATGCTATTGCTCAATTGCTTAGCATTCTTTACATTAATTCGTGCATTAAGATTTCCTCAAAGGTATAGTATCAATTAGCATGTACTACAATAATGTACATGCTAATTGATCCTATAAGGACAATTTAATAGATACAGATTTCAGATTTGGACATACACAAAATTTACTATCTTAGCTATGGAATTGCATTGTGATAAGATAATGAGCACATTGAAAATATCAATCACATTCACGGATTTAAACCGAATCGAATATCTGTTTCAGTTACGGTTTCGGTTATGTTCTCATTTAGGTTTTCGGTTATCGGTGAACCGGTTTTGGTATGTTTCGGTTTTGAAATGCCGGTATGGTTTCGGTTCACAAAAAAAAATTATTCTTTGCAAAAATATAATTAAATTAACAATAATAATTAAATAAGCAAAAATAAAAAAATTAAAAATAAAATACAAAACTAAGAACAAAATATCAGAGATCGCAAAAAAGTCTTATAAGTCGGAAAATATTAAAACAGCTCAAAATTTTTGTTTAAAATTATTTTTAACTTGTTTTTTAAATTTTTAGACCCCGTACTTTAAAAAGTAAAGGGGTCTATTAACTTTGTCACAAAAAAAAATGTGCGTAACAGGCAGAAGGAGGCGTGGCAGACCCCATAAAGTATATATATTCTTAATCAGCATCAACAGCCGAGTTGATATAGCCATGTCCGTCTGTCCGTCTGTCTGTCTGTCTGTCCGTCTGTAAGAGCGCCTAGATCTCAGAGACTATAAGAGCTAGAGACTCCAAACTTGGCATGTAGGTTCATCTATATTGCAAGCAGATCGAGTTTGTTTTAGATTTTGGATCGGACCACTATATCATATAGCTCCCATAGAAACAATCAGTTGAAAATTAAGTCTTAGTATGAAAAACTTTTTTGCTGTTTGAGATATTTCAACCAAACTGACAGAATATGCATTAAAAATGGTCTAATACATACTGACCAAATTTGGTTGGAATCGAACTACTATATCATATAGCTCCCATAGGAACAATCAGTTGAAAATCAAGTCTTAGTATGAAAATCTTTTTTGTTGTTTGAGATAACTAAATTAAACTGACAGAATATGCATATGGAATGGTCCCATACATACTGACCAAATTTGATTGAAATCGGATACTATATCATATAGCTGCCATAGGAACGATCAGTCCAAATCAAGTCTTAGTATGAACATCTTTTTGTTGTTTGAGATATCTTTATAATAAGTACGGGGACTCCGACAGTCGAGTACCGCTCGACTGTAGCACCGCCGACTAGTTATAATAAAAATTGAAAATAAAACATGCTTTTAAAATGAATTGTATTTAAAAGATACACCATTACACTTATTTGCAATTTTTAAAAAAACAATCAAAAATAAAACTTTTTTCAATGTTTATTATATTATATAGTCTGTGGCACCCCCGATTATTTATGAAAGCCCGAGATTAACTATTATGATTAAACCGGTTACTAAACGGTTATTTCGGTTTACAGAGTTTCGGTTTTAAGGTTACGGTTTCAGTTACGGCTTTAAATTTCAATAGGTTTTTACCGGTTAAAGGTTGCGGTTTCGGTTAGGGTTTTAATCACTGATCATAATATTTCACTTATTTAGAAATTGTTTTTCATTCTGTCATCACTACCCTTTTAATTTATTCTATTATTTTATTAGCTTGACTCTTACTCAGAGGGTAATTATATTTCATTGAATAAACAAGATTTCATAAATAAATGAAAATAATCTTAGTTCTCAGCATATTATATTTTATTTGTATTTTTACATTTAATTTGTAAGTACTGAAGTCTTAAGTCTTTTCCACCAACTCGCTTTAAAAACAGGTTGAATTTCTTTCAATTGCCAAAATATGAATTATTATGAGTACTTTTCATTTATAATTGCATATCTGAAAATAAAGCATTTTGTTTGCCCGTCAAAAAAACGATTGCATATAATTAATATTCTGAAAGTATACGCCCTGTTGTACGTGCAACTCATCATAATTAATTCATCATAATGCTTCTTAATTGGCAGTCAATTATTGGGCATCATTAACTGGTCCTTAACCCACGACGAAACAACAATAGAAAAAGCAATAAATCAGTAATGCAATAAAGTTAAATAAAAAATAAACACAGATATAACGAAACGTGTAATTCATGCAAATAATTTTTTTTCGAGCTTATCCTTTCAATATATTGATAACAAGAATATTTTATCTGCTTTTTGTGTCTTTTTTTTTTAATTTAGATAGTAAATTTAATATTGTTATCATATTTATATTTAAATTTATTTAATTGCTGTGCTTTCTTTGAAGCTTCGATGCTAAACTTGCTTCCTTGTTCTCTTCAACAGTTGTTTCTGCTGCACTTGGACGAGATTTTGCCACAATCCCTGAAGCATCAGCCCCGTAGCAAGAATCAACCCACCGGATGCTCCTCGATTATTGTTAACCAGAAGCATTGCGTAAGTAATCTGTTTGAGCACTCACAACTGTTGTCCCACTGTTGACCAATCGAAACGATCTCTGTTGAATGCAGCGTCTGCTTGGCCACACGGAGGATGCGCTGACGGAGACGCTGAATCATTACTACTTTGTGGTGGCTCACATCATCAGCGACAAGCCACAGGGCAAGTACAATGTGAAGGAGGAGCATTTCATGTCCCTATGCTATGCTGGCCACTTGCCTGGCTATACAATGAGCCACAATCACCATGGACTCGTGTTCAGCATCAATACAATTAGCGCCGAATTGTTGCGCAGTGGCAAGACACGTGAGTCTATTAACATACAATTGAGTGGATTTTTATAGTGCTACTCGTTTCATCTCGTAGAAATGAAAGAAATGATCTGTAGGATTTAAAAATCTGATATCGACTACAGTCGAACTTCCCCAACTCGAATCACCATTATCCAAAGAAAAGGTTCGCGTTATGAAGTTAAGCTTAATACAGTCGAACTTCCCTAACTCGAATCACCATTATCCACGAAAAAAGTTCGAGTTAGGGAGACTTCGAGTTAGGGAAGTAGAATTGTATGAAATTTGCCTAGTATTGCCACTCGATTTTGTTCGAGTTAGAGAGACTTCGAGTTAGGGAAGTTCGACTGTATATGCTTTTGCCACTCGATTTACTTTGAGTTAGGAAAAATTCGAGTTATAGACGTTCGATTCATGGAAACTCGACTGTAGATTCAGCTCAGCTTCAGTTTTCAGCTCTTATTTTTGATTTTATAAAAAAATGGGAAATTATAAACGATTATTTTAAAGCTTAAGCATAAAAAAATTAATTTAAAGAAAACTTTCTTTTTCTTTTTAATGCAAAAACCATAAAATGAGTTTTCGTATTTTATAAAGTATTTATTATTTTTTTGGTATCTAAGTAATATTTGTTAATATTTAACAAAAATATAAATGCGACAATTATTACATTTCATATTCTATAACTTTACTTTTTTAATATGATGATAAAAATCAGCAAATAATTTGTATTTGAAAAATATTTAATCTCTACTGGCAGCACGTCATTTCATCACTCGCGCTCTGCTTGCCACGAGCAATGTGGATGATGCCTTCAGGGTGTTAACGGACGCCGGCGTCGGTGCAGCGGATGCATGTTCCATTAACTTTAGCTTCTTGGGGTGAGTATGCAAAGCTTTTCAGTTTAGCCTTGATTTCTCTGAATTTAGTTTGAAATCTTAAGATCAGGGATTAAAACCGAAACGAATATCGCTTTCAGTTAAGGTTTCGGTTATGTTCGGATTTAGGTTTTCGGTTATAGGTTACGCAAAATCTTTGAAGAAAGGTTTCGTACCTGTGAACCGGTTTTCGTATGTTTCGGTTTTGAAATATCGGAATGGTTACGGTTCACAAAAAAAAATTTCTTTAAATAAATATAATTATATTTATAATACAGTCGAACTTCCCTAACTCGAACTTCCCTAACTCGAAGTCTCTCTAACTCGAACAAAATCGAGTGGCAATACTTGGCAAATTTCATACAATTCTACTTCCCTAACTCGAAGTCTCCCTAACTCGAACCATTTTTCGTGGATAATGGTGGTTCGAGTTAGGGAAGTTCGACTGTACATGTAACGATAACAAAATAGGCAAATATAGAAAAGAAAATCAAAAATAAAATATTAAACTAATAACAAAATATCAGAGATCGCAAACAAGACTTATGAGTCGGAAAAAATCGAAACAGTTCAACATTTTTCGTTGAAAATTGTTTTTAGCTTGTTTTTTAAATTTTTATAATAAAAATTGAAAATAAAACATGCTTTTAAAATTGTATTAAAAGTCCCACCATAACTCTTATTTGCAATTTTTAAAATAACTATCAGAAATATACCTTTTTTCAATTTTTATAACATATATGTTATTTATTAAAAACCGAAATTAACCCTTATAAATGAAACGGTTTCTAAACGGTTATTTCGGTTTACAGAGTTTCGGTTTAAAGGTTTCGGTCGAATGAAAATATTTTTTTTCGGTTCCGGTTACAGTTACGGTTTTAAATTTCAATCGGTTTTAACCGGTTAAAGGTTACGGTTTCGGTTAGGGTTTTAATCCCTGCTTAAGATACACCCTTGTGTCATAGTGCTAATCTCTTCAATTAATTGAATTCTTTTTTCCGATAGCGATCCCCGGCAAATGTTCTACAACGTCGAAATGGCACCCAATCCAGAGAGGAAAAATGAATCCCATTTAAGTATCAAGGAGGTGCCGATGGGTGCTTGCAATTTCCATGTTAATCAGTACGTGCATCGACTATAATCACTAGACAATTGCCTTGTCCAATCCAAGTATTCTTACAGATTTGATCGCATTCCCATGGATCAGGCCAATGAGCCGATGATTGAGTCAAGCATATCACGGATGCGTGCCTTTTGCACCTACAAGCCGCCGGCCAGTGAGCAGGATGTCCGTACCATGCTGGGCGATGTCTCCGGCGGATGCTATTGCGTCTGGCGGGACAATGGCAGACCTGATGAGCCGGTCAAAACAATTGCTGTTGGCATTTTCGATTTGAATGCCAAAACCTTTTCACTCTATTCGGACAATCCGTGTTTAACGGAGCCTCACTGCACCTTGCCTCTTCTTTACAAATAGATGTAAATGATATTTAAACTGTATTTGAAATAATTCTTTATCAATGGTATTCCGCTGTTTATGTGCGCGTCCAATTAGCGTGCAAACCATATGTGGGTTTAATTATAATTTAAAATGTATTATAAATTTCGATAAACATATACATACAGCTGCGGTCAAAAAAATAGTAGTGCCAGCAATGAACTTACAAAAGCTCAAAATTTAAAGACTTTTAATTTATCCAAATTTTTTCTTTAATTTTTTTAAGATACGTTATTATATTGTAAATCCATCTGAGAAATCAAAGATAGTGAACAGTTATTATTTTTCGACTTAGGAATTTTTTTCTTGTAATAGTCTGAAAAATGGGCGGTCAAAATAATAGTAGTGAATGCATTAAAAGTGGAAAAAAAGGATATTAAGCAGGAAAGGCACTTGATTTGATATTTATAATTGTTATTTGATAATTTTCTATAAATTGTATAAAAAATATTTTGCTTAGAGTTGTTACAATGGGGCGTGGCAAGCATTGCACTCCAGAAAAGCGTGCTCCTATAAAAAATGTATTTCAAAAAGGATAACGTTTAAGGAAGTGGAAAAATTTGATTAGATGATTGCCAACCATAATCAGAAACGCCATTAAGTAGTCGCCAAAATAGGATAAATGTGGAAGACCTCGATCCATGTCCAAAAGACAAGTGACAAAAGTAGTGAGGTTTTTGAAACGCGACCCTTTTGCTCCTGCAGCCCTTAAAAAAAGGACTTTGGTATGGACCAAAGTGTGTAAAACATTCTTAGATGTTTGCGAAATAATAATCTGGCAAAAAAAAGCCCGTGAAAAATTCCGTTATTGAAAAAAATACCTGCCCAAAAGCGATTTCGATTTGCTATGGATCATCTGAATTGACCCTAGAGAAATAAAGAAACCTCTAGTGGTCGGATGTGTCCAAAATTATTTTTATTACTGGTCGAGGATCTCGACAACATGTAAGGTATCCGTTAAAGTCCGAATATCAGCCCAGATTCACCTGCAGGACTATCAAACATTGTAGTATGAGAATAATAACCTGTGCGCATTTTCACATTATTGGGTCCAACCCATATAATGGATCATAACCATAATGGAAAGGCACGAACAAGTGCAAATTCTGCAGGACACTATGCTACCGTATTTTTCAGATGATATGCCGATAATTTGGAGGTTCCAACAGGACATAGCCCCAAGGCATATCAGCAAATCTTCGAAAGAATGGTTCGCATAGAAAAAAGTTAATGTAGTGGAGTGGTCACCACGGTCCCCCGATCTGAATCTCATTGAAAATTTGTGGTCCGATATGAAGAAGGATATTGCCAAGCATCAACCAACAAATAATATTCATCTTTGGAAGATCGCTAGGAGCGCCTGGAGCTCAATACAAACAGAACGATGTAAAAGCCATGATCCGTCGTTGTAAGGCGGTAATTCAAGATAAAGGCTTCACAACAAATTACTAAATTTGTTAATTATTAAGTGCATTTCACATATCTAACCTTTTAAATAAAAAAAGGGGGTTTTGGATCGTTTTCATCATTAAAATTTTTGAATATGTTCATCACTACTATTATTTTGACCGCCCATTTTTCAGGCTATTGCAAGAAAAAAATTCCTAAGTCGAAAAATAATAACTGTTCACTATCTTTGATTTCTCTGATAGATTAACAATATATTAACGTATCTTAAAAAAATTATATAAAAAATTTGGATAAATGAAAAGTCATTAAATTTTAAGTTTTTGTAAATTCATTGCACGCACTACTATTTTTTTGACCGCAACTGTATATACATATTTTTTTGTGGGGTTAGAAATTGTTTATTAACATACATGCAGATTTAATAAAAATACATTTGAAATGTAAAAATGTTTTCAAAATTTATCGTTACATTTTATGCGCTTTATTTACCAACACTGATTAGCGTGGCCAGACTGCTGAGAAAAAATCTACTCTCATTAATTGGGCTGCCATTGACAGCTGTTTAGCCGATAGGTCGATTATTTCGATTGAAATATTTACAAAATAACTGAGCAACAATCGATATCACATATGTTGTCAAGGTACTCGCTAGGGCTACAGGAAAAGCATCGACAGTGGATAAATTCTTTGGCTTACACTATCGATAAAAATATGAAGATTTAATTTTGAAATTCACTGAATCGTAGTGAAGAAACTTTCATAAATTAAGCGGTGAACTAAATTATTTTTCGCATATCACTTCCCAGAAAATAAAAAAAAACTATTTTGATAAAATAAAATCTAGCTTAATTGGTTAAGCTATCGATATTACCATCAATGTTTTTGCAGCCCTAGCTATGACCATTCTCGGCAGCAGCAACCCTAGATTCTGTGTGTGTTTTCTTTTTTATTTATTTATCTGTTTGTTGAAATGCAGCAATGCAATATTAGCAATTAAGATATAGATAGATTTAGGCAAACAAAACAAACCACAATGTATACATTGCTGCACGGCTTCTACAAATATCTCACACAAAAAGACGAATACTGCGTCGTCATTTTGGGCCTGGACAATGCGGGCAAAACGGTAAGCGATTCCGGATGCAAATTTGAGGCAGCGACACGTCCGCACATGCTAAACAAATATGAATTACAGACGTACCTGGAGGCGGCCAAGACGAAGTTCACAAAGAACTACAAGGGCCTGAATCCGGCCAAAATCACAACGACTGTGGGCCTCAACATCGGCACCATCGATGTGCAAGGCGTGCGCCTGAACTTCTGGGACTTGGGCGGGCAGCAGGAGCTGCAATCCCTGTGGGACAAGTACTACCAGGAGTCGCATGGCGTTATTTATGTGATAGACTCCAATGATCGCGATCGCATGGACGAGTCCAAGCTCATATTTGGTAAATTCACTCGCACTCGCATCCTCATCCGTCACCCGTCACCCGGGCAACTAACAAATATTCTGTGTTAAAATCCACAGATAAAATGATCAAGAATGAGCTGCTGTCGGGCGTGCCGCTTTTGATACTGGCCAACAAACAGGATCTGCCCGATGTGATGGGCGTGCGCGAGATTAAGCCAGTGTTCCAACAGGCTGGAGCGTTAATCGGACGCCGCGATTGCCTCACAATTCCAGTCTCAGCGCTAACGGGCGAAGGTGTCGACGAGGGCATCAAGTGGCTAGTGGAGGCGATCAAGCGGCATGCTTTAGTGCGTCCGCCCCGAGAAAACGATTGAGCAACGAATGATTCCAGTATAATAATAATATAATAACAGAACAGAACAGAAAAGAGACGATCTTGTACAGTAGCCACTTGGCCTTAGGTTAAACATGTATCAAATACATAACATACATACATATATATATTTTTATCAATGGATAAATATGCGCATTCCTATGCCGAGAACAGGAAGCGTTGAATGTGGCTTTCACCTGTCAATGACTCTCCACAAAGCTTATCAGGAGCGCAGCCCATGACGCCTTTTGCTTATCTACAACAAAAAAGTAAATAAAGAAACGTAATGTTCGGCACGCCGAATACTTAATACCCTTCCAAATCCCTATATGCAGTTAAGATATATGCAAGTTCAATACTGTAAAATTATCGGTTTCAGCTATGTTCGCATTTAGGTTTTTGGTTACCCGTTTTTTTAGTACGTTTCGGTTTCGAAATACTGACATAGTTCTGGTTCACAAAATCGAAGCAATGAATTTCAAAAATATTTTAATATACAGTAGCGGACAAAAAAAACCGGACAGCATAAAAGAGCGGTTTTTGGAGTTTTTTTTTAAGGTTTTATTTATTCGACCATAGGAAAAACATATGTCACCTAGGGACTGTTTGAATGCTACAAAACTTTCCTTAACCCATTAAGAACGTATTGGAAATTTCGAATTTTTGTAAAAGTCAACTTTTAAAACATTTTTCATCGGGCTCAAACAAAAAATGTTTGAATGCAAAAAAAATTCTTCAAATAATTCCAAGAGTGACTGCAAACAAAAAATTTCAAACATCTCTTCGCTAGGTTTTTTAATGAGTTTTTTGAAAATCGTTCCTTAAGCTACTTTTAGTATGAAAAGAGGAAAAAGGGGTAAAAAAAAGTAATTTTTGGTAATTTTCAGCAAAGAGATTTTTTAAAGTCACTCTTTAAATTGTTCGTCAAAATTAAAATCTCAAAATTAATTTGAAATGCTTACGATTACCAATCTAAATCGGCTAAGACCGCTTGAAGGTTAAGGATTGACTTTTAAGCGATCCTACCTACGTCCTATGTCAAGTGATCGAGAATATATACATTTTTAACGGCTTCATGTCACATTCTTTTGCATAAAGTTAAAATATTCACAGGTTAGGGTAAACCACATGAAATTCGTGTATACCTGGCATTCTCACGGCTGTCGTTATCAGCGGGTGGAGAGATAAGTTGGCGTATACATTCAAAAACGAGCTCGTCTAGTTTGATAACTATATTTATCTGCAGCTAAAATGTACATACACAGCTCAACTGCAGCCGTCAATAAAGTGTGAGAGAGGGATCGTAACCTAATGGTTTTAGTTCTTTGCTATAGTCACAACCGCACGGGCTACGGAGCTGCTCATCTTACATTTGTTGGGCTAACGATTTACCCTCTATATAGAAACATTGCTTTTAAAACCGCAGATTTATGATGACATGATAGCGTCTCCGACTCGATCTCAGTCTTGATCTCGATCTTAATCTGTCTGTATTCATGTGTCATCTGCTGTCGGTTATGGTTACCCAAACTGGGTTAAACTAAAACAAGTAAGAACGCTATAGCCGAGTTTCCGACTATAAGATACCCGTTACTCAATTTGAAAACTTAAAACATAACTATCCGATCGTAGTGCAATGAAGTGGGCTAATTATTCGCAATAAATAAGAATGTTCATCATCAAAAAGAGCATTCTATCTTAAAAAGTGTGGATGTGGTGAAGTCTATCGAATTTGAAGTGGGGTTTAACAAAGTCTGTGCTATAAATTTGGTTTCTCTAGCTCTCGCATAGATATACTGAATATAAAGAATATAGGCATTTCCAGAAACAAGTTAACCAGGATCAATAACTTTATATTTTTGGAGAAATTTTCCAGCAATCTCTGAAATTAAAGCTATTAAATGATTAAATTTATCAAAATAAGCATACCATATATTTTTAATACTTCAAAGCATTTTTGGGAGAAAAAATAAAAAGGGCGTACATTAACGGTAATGCAAATTAATGCCAATTTCTGTAATTTGAATGTAAAAAAAAACTTAAAAATAAAATATAATTTTTGTATTTTATTTTTACATTTTTAAAAATTTTTAAATTTCTCGAAAAATAGGATAAGTGAAACAAAATATTTTTTATGCATTCGCTAAGGTATCGAAGCGTGTTTAAAATGACAAAAAAAAAATACGAAAAGTTTCTCGTTAAAAATCGGAAGCTCGAATTGGTTTTAGTCCCATGGTTTCTTCGGCAAAGTTTCTTAGAATTCGTTGTAGACCATGATATTGATAACCGCTTGGTAGTGAAAAAATTGACACATCCTAATACAGTGAACCACAAATGTCTTCATACAGCACAAATTTGTCAAATTTGCGTATAATAAAGATGTTTTGATGCGGTTTTCTTATATTAATCTTTTATTCACTTAAATCCTGTTCTAATGATACCAAAATTTCTTAAACCCATAAAGTACCCATCGAAAATTTTGAATTTAAAAAAAAGTCAATTTTTCATCTTTTTTCCTAGATTTTTTCCAAATTTTTTTGGAATTTTTAAAACTGCAAAAAAGCCACTTTTTGTGTGAGAAGTAGGAAAAAGGGGTTAAAATCGTCATTTTTAGGATTTTAAAAAAAATATAAAAAATACTAGCAAAACTATTTTTGAAAAATTTTTTTTTGTAGTCACTCTTAGAATTGTTTGAAGAATTTTTGTGCATCAAAAAATTGTTTGGAAAAAATCGAGGAAAAAAGTTAAAAAATTTACTTTTTTAAAATTCAAAATATTCGATGGATACTTAATCGGCTTAAGAAATTTTGGTATCATTAGAACGGGATTAAAGTGAATAAAAGATTAATATAAGAAAACCGCATCAAAACATCTTTATTATACGCAAATTTTACAAATGTATGCTGTATGAAGACATTAGTGGTTCACTGTAAACATCGTATATTCTTGTATATTTACGCCTTTGCATACATTGCACCGAATGCAATATACCCTTCCTTGGACTGTATGAGTAACGGGTATCTAAAAGAACGCACCAAGCAATTGCTGTGCATGTGTGTGTGTGCGTCGGGTTTGGGGGATTGAAATCGTAATTACTTATAAATGTACATTAGATAACACGTACGTGAACGCCGCCTATGTGGAGCACACATCGCAGCCGCTTATCATTATATTATAGTACCTGTGTCAGTAACTGTGCGGAGTTCGGATGTGTGTAAGAGTTTTGTGTATTTAGTTAGTGTCTACTTTTGTGTACGAGCGGCGACAAGAGAAAATCAAAGACACGCTACAGTCATGTATCCGTATTATGAGCAGGATTGGAGTGTTTTGCCACCGGAAAACAATCGCAGGTGAGTTGCAAAAAGTATGGCAAACAAATTTGCTGTTATTTTTATTCAAAAACAAAAATGACGTTATGAGCAGTGATGCGAATACATCGTCATCGTCGTTAAATCGGCTAAGAGAGCTATCGATAGCTGCGATAACACAGTGGTGCTACTGTCAAAACGAAATGTCAACCGCTTAGCTAGCGCTCTCTCGCTCTCGCTCTCGCTCTCACTGCTACTGCTGCTGCTGCTACAACACAACAACAACTTCTACTACTACTAATACTACTGTTGCGCTCATCATCAACATTCTACGAGCAGTTTTGTCGCGTTGTTAAAATTTGCATTGAAAGTCAGAGGCGGCAGGTGGCTAATAAAAAACAAACGTTTAAATTTAGTGCAAGCAACAAATCGAATCACGAGATAAATCGACTTAAAGTGTTTGTGGCAACGCACAATTAATTGTTTAGTTTTCCTTGTGACCAAAAAGAAGCATACGCTTAACTCAGTGGTTGCTTTTGTGTGTGTGTGCTGAGTGTATGTGTGTATATATGTGTGATATGTCCATGGAACTTGGGCTTTCCAATGAAATCACATTAATTAACAAGAGCTGAATGTAATGCAATATTTTAAAATAATACGTGTTCAGTTACAAAAGCATAAGCTGTGGATGCATACAGATATAAAAAAAAACACATACGTGTATTTGCTGTGATTTTATATATATTTTTGCAACGCATGCAATGCATTCGATACAGGGCACATAGTGTCATATCGATATCGAATATCGATAAGAGCCAAGCAGCAATGACGGCAGCTGTTTTGGTTTTGGCCATGACTGGCGACTGTGACTGCCTTTTGGGCCATTAAACAATAATTTGAGCAAAGTTTTAACGAATTATGTGACAATTCGATAGCGTCTGTTATCATTATAAATACAAGCGTATGCAGGATCATACAAAATTAGTAGTTACGCTACTGCTCCAATTGGATTTTAATACGCCTCCGACTTTCTGTATGTGTGTGCGAGTCGTGTACTTGCTTGTGCGTGAGTGTGTGTGTGTGTGTGGGTTGCTGTCAACTCAATGCGCGCTAATCGTCCACACGGACTTGGCTCATGCTTCAAGTGCGGTTTCTGCATTATTCACACAACTGAATTAATCATTTCAATTTCATCAGCAAAAGCGGGCTCAAAATGTTTTGCATTTAAGTTTGTGTGTGAGCCTGCCATTTTTTTGTCGTTTTAATTAACACCCTACACACCTAGCCTACTTCTTCTTCTTTAATTTTTTTTGTTCGTTGCGCTGCGCTTCGTTGGCCAGCACTGGCAACTACATACAGACATATGTATGTAATTGATGCGAGTTAAAAGGTACTTCAATGCCCATGCATAAAGTACATATGTATGTACGCGTGTGCGTGTGTGTGTAGCTTAGAGCTTTTTGTTTGCATTGAGCGGCGACAGATCATATGTATGTATATTTGTTTTAAGCCTTGCGTATGCACACATCCCCACATATGTACATAACGTTTCATAACTGGCTGTCAGTTAATTGCACATCGCGATTTGTGTTACTAATACAACAAATCCAAGCAGCATCCAAAAATAGAGCAAAAGAGTGAAGCTCTCCGTGAGATAGAGAGAGAGGAAGAGAAAAGGAGAGGCTGGTAAACTGTTAAAGTTCACTGCAGTGCTAACATTTCATTTTTTTGCAAGTGCAACCAGTGTGTGTGTGTGTGTGTGCGTGTGTGTTTTAGAGAGCGCAAGAAAGAGAGACGGTCAGAGAGTAAGCAGCCCAGCCGGCTGTCAACGTTATTGCTGTTGTTTTTGTTGCCGCGATCGAAAATTTGTTGTTGCAGTCTTGCAACGCCAACGCAGCTGTAATAACAGCAACAGCTATAACTAATATGTATGTGTGCGCATGAAAGCATAGGCCGGCAACAAGAAGCAGCAGCAACATTTGAAAAAAGGAAGCAAAAGCAAAAAAAAAAAGTGGAAAGATAAAAAAAAAAACAATCGAAAGCAGCAGCAACATCAGCAGTTAGTCTGCTTGCCACTACCAAAGTGCTTCAAGCCGCAGCAGTAGCATCGCCTCACAATGAACTCCGAGCATGGGTATGCCTTTAATACACATATTTATTAATTTATTTATACATATGTACATGCATATGTATTGCATATTGTTGCTCGCACAATACAAATTCATTATTGTTCACATTTGTGCTCCACAGATTCAATCCAGCCTTCAATATGGCCACCATACGGCAGGCATTCACAGAGGCCGTTGAAAGAGGTAAAGCTTCATCTCCTTCATACAGTCAGTCAATTAATTGTTTTGACAACATGAAATTCACGGTATTTTTTTTGTTTTTTAAAAAGTTGTTAGACCCAATAAATTTCAACAAATAATACTAAAAATATCGAAATTTTGAAACAATATAGTAAAGTCTTAAGCGGTTCCTTCATCACACAACTGAGTATTTGAATTCTTTTGAGAATAAATATTTTCCCAATTTCGTACTCAGCAATTTGCTATAATTTAAATGTACTCATGTTTGTAGTTACTTAAATTTAATTATTTAAAAATTTTTAATTCATAATTAAAACCCATGAATTTCGTTAGATTTATATGTGCATTTTTTTTTGTCAAAACAAATACTCGACTAACTGTAACTGTTCATCTCCTTACCAAGAGCAAGAACAACATTAATTGATTCTCGCCCACATTTACAGTCAGAATGCCGACGCCCACACGACTGCGTGATCTTATACGGCAGATACGAGCTGCTCGAACCGCCGCCGAGGAGCGGGCTGTGGTTAACAAAGAGTGCGCCTACATTCGCAGCACATTCCGTGAGGAGGATTCCGTCTGGCGGTGAGTGGGCCGACTCTTATTGACATTATAAAGGTTAAACAATATTAACCCAATCTCTCTCTCTTTCTTTTCTTATTGTTGCATGTTGCAGTTGTCGCAACATTGCCAAGCTACTGTACATACACATGCTCGGCTATCCGGCGCACTTTGGCCAACTCGAGTGCCTCAAACTGACGGCCAGCACACGTTTTACAGATAAACGCATTGGCTATCTGGGTGCCATGTTACTGCTGGACGAGCGTCAAGATGTCCATTTGCTGATCACAAATTGCTTGAAAAAGTAAGAAAACAAAGAAAGAAAACATTAAATCCAAATGTTATAATTTTAAAGCTTTTCTATGCGAAAATAAGAAATTAGTTTAGAGCAGCGGTGGGCACGCCTTTATTTAGTTTAGTTTTTGTTGTAGTGCTTCCGAATTCAGATTTCGTGCCCACCGCTTATATAGAGATAAATAAGAAAATCAAGATACAAACCATGAAGACTGTCATTCATCACGACTTGACTGAACGTTCTTTACTAATTTTAATTGCGTTATCATCTTACATTAAAATGAAGAAATTTTGTTTGAATGGAAACCATGATTTTTGAGTCAATGATGAAATATGCGCCATAATTAGGGATGGCAAAAAAAATTTATTAATCGATTATTGAATCATATGATTAATTTAAGCTACGCGATTATTAATTGCAATTAATCGACGAAAAATAAAAAAAAATGGATTAATCAAATGATTAATTTTTGTTATAGTTTTTTAAAATATTGTGTAATGCAATGGCATTTTATAGCAAAAAAAATTAAGTACAATAATAAAATGCCCAAAAAATATAAATACAGTGGCTCACAGCTTAATGTATGCAGGTCAAATTTTGACATTTAAGGCTTATTTGAGCCGTTATCGTTGACGTATTTTCATCAATGGAAGGTCATTTAATTTCCGTTTGAATGACACAAAACTTTTCTTAACCCATTGAGAACCCTTCGAAAATTTAAAATTTATGTAAAGTCTACTTTTTCAACTTTTTTCCTCGATTTTTCACAAAACATATTTTGATGCAGAAAATTTTGTTAAACAATTCTAAGAGTGACTGCAAAAAAAAATTTTTAAATATATTTTTGCTAGTAATTTTTTGGAATAAAATCTCCATGTGTGTTTCCCTGAAAAAATTTTGGCATCGACGCGATTATTTGATCGAATAATCGATTAGTGTTTCAATTAATCGCAACACATTTTACGATACAATTAAATCGCCAATGGAATCAAAATAATTGATTATTGTGTATTATATGATTAATCGTGCCATCTCTAGCCATAATATAGATTAGCAATTATAATAATTTCTTAAGCTTGCGATGTTTAATGAACTTTATGAAACTTTTGTCATTTTCTATAGCGATTTGAACAGCTCGACACAGTTTGTGGTTGGCCTGGCGTTGTGTACACTGGGCGCGATTGCATCGCCGGAGATGGCACGTGATTTGGCCAGTGAGGTGGAGCGATTGATGAAATCCCCCAATACGTATATACGCAAAAAGGCAACACTCTGTGCGTTTCGTGTCATACGCCGTGTGCCCGAGCTGATGGAGATCTTTCTGCCGGCAACACGTTCGCTGCTCAGCGAGAAGAATCATGGTAAGCATACAAATATAATTTAATTATATACAAATTAAATAAATATAATATATTTGTGTAGGTATTCTTATAACCGGCGTAACGCTCATTACGGAAATGTGCGAGAACAGCTCGGATACGTTGATGCATTTCAAAAAGGTAAGTTACTGAAGATTCCGGCCGGACTAAGAGACAGGCAGACCGAAAGAAAGGCAAACAGACAACAAATGGTATTCCAAATTAACGATATTGGAACTCACTCGAAAGAGCGAACAACAAACAGCTACCAGCGAAGTTTTGCGATCCTAAATTGTCCACCAACCAACCCCATATCATAACATTTTGGGGCGGCCTTTTACGTGCTTTACACATACAGTAGCTCACAGCTTATTTCAACAGGCACAAAAAACAATTTTATTCAAAAGCTTCAATTACAACTAACTAAAATACAAGCATAATCAAAAGTATTTATAGAAAACTAAAGTTAAATCAACTCATAGTTTGAAAAAATTAAAAGTTTTTAAGTTTTTGTAAAATCAACTTTTTCAACTTTTATCCTCGATTTTAAAAAGAATGTTTTGATGAAAAAAGTTTCTCGAAACAATTCTAATAGTGACTGCAAGGAAAAAGTTTTCAAAAATCTCTTTGCTAGTATTTTTTATGATTTTCTGAAAATTGCTAAAACTGACTATTTTGGCCACTTTTTCCTCCCATTCATACAAAATTTTTCTGAGATCATCCCACTCAAAAAGTAAAAAAAAATACTAGCGAAGAGATTTTTTAAAATTTTTTTTGCAGTCACTATTAGTTACTTTTTGTGATGGTTGAAAAAAACTGTGAGCTACTGTACATACATATTTAACCATTGATATTCATTACGTGTTGTATTTACGAGTATATTGTGAATTCTCTATTTGATTTTTGTGC
The DNA here is from genome assembly GCA_037043495.1 of Drosophila recens. Taxonomy (NCBI): domain Eukaryota; kingdom Metazoa; phylum Arthropoda; class Insecta; order Diptera; family Drosophilidae; genus Drosophila; species Drosophila recens. The sequence goes on along the minus strand of JBAMBJ010002714.1, from coordinate 23,449 downwards.
TCCCATTTCATTTGCGCTATACTGTCATCTTGTGTTATTGTCTCTCTATTTTGTTATTTGGTTTTGCTTTGTTTTTATTGCTTTGTACATTACATTAACAAATTACATGATTGATTTTCACATAACGACAACATTTTGTACTTACAAATTAACGCTTGTTTGTTTGTTTGTTTTTGATCGAAAACCGCGCAAACACAAAATGAAATTTGTTGTAATTTGCTTGCCAGGATAGCGGAAATCGAGAGGTATGATTGTGATTTGTGTCTTAACACAAAATAATATTTGTATCACTCTTGTTATTACTGTTGTTCTTTTGTTCAATTTTGATTGTAATTTTGCTTTCTTTACCACCATACATATGTATGTACATACATATAAAGCTGCCTAGATGGTAGAACTCTCTTAGTTCTCCCAGTTTCAACTTGTTTTTGTTTTTCTAGTTAATTTATAGCTTACATTTTTGTGTAATTAGTTGACAAACTTGTAATATCTGCTCACTCTTTTTTACACATGCACAAGCTAGCGCTGTCTCGCTTTAGCACATACACATTAGTTTGCTAACTCTATTCCACTCACTTTTCCTTTCTCCCTCTTATGCACTTGTCCTACGAATTGCACACTAAATTGATAACTCTCTCTCGCTCTCGCTTATGTAGATTGTTCCGAATCTGGTGCGCATCTTGAAAAGCCTTATCTTGGGCGGTTATTCGCCCGAGCATGATGTCAGCGGCGTCAGCGATCCGTTCCTGCAGGTGAAAATCCTGCGTCTGTTGCGCATTCTTGGCCATAACGATCCGGATGCCTCGGAGGCCATGAACGATATTTTGGCGCAGGTGGCCACCAATACGGAGACCAGCAAGAATGTGGGCAATACCATTCTCTACGAGACGGTGCTATCCATTATGGATATTCGGTAAGAGCAAAATGTCCTAAAATTGATCACAAAAAGGTTCCTGAATCTGTCGTGTAGTGTTGCCATATTATGTGGTACATGAGTGGCAGCACAATGGCCACATTTGTAAATATTTTTAAGATGTGGCAACAGATCCTTTTGAGCAGCTGCCAACAAAATTTATTATATTCAAGTACGCTCCACACGCTAAGAGTTTTTAAGGATAACTGCTTTTGAAAACAACATTTAGAAATGACGGGTTTCCTTAAATGTCATGGATTTAATTTTTTCGAACTTATTTTCGAAGTCACAAAAATAGCTTGCCACAAATTCATACCCAATTTCAACAAAATGTGTTTTATATGGGCATTTCCAGAAAAAGGTCCACCTCGCCCAAAATCGTAAAATTGAACAAAACTCACATCTTGTGAAATTTTCTTCCAAAAAAGTATTCACGTTATTTATTAAAGCAATATACGCTAGATATACACTAGGATGAACATTTGGATTCTAAATTGGAATAAATTCCCTTTTTTTATATTTTTGTCCATTTTCTTGAAAATTGACTTCCAAAATAGACCGTTTGTATTTTATCGATTACACTGAGTAAAATTGTAAGATTGTAACATGAACCATTTTAATACATAGAAATATATTGAATGTTTAATTGAAAACAAGTCTAAAAGCTGTTTTCGATATACCGAATGAAATTTGATAAATAAACTCTTGGAACAAACTGGGTTGAAATCTTGTCACGTTCGCGATGTCACGTTACAAATTACTAATAAAACTTGTAAATTAATTAAAAAGATAGTAAAATATCATAATTATTTCTAAAATGTAAAACTACATTATTTAATTATGGCTTAAGAGTATTTTCTTACAAATTACTCTCCACATTTCGCAGACTTTTGCATTTGTCAAGATGAAGTCAAACATGACTTTCATTTTTCGTCGCGTTCGCGATGCGTTGTTTCTACAAATAATTCGAAAACGACAAGTCTTCAAAGCTTGTGTTTTATAAAATAGAAAACATTTGTGAAAATGTCAACTTTTTCCATTTTTTTTTTTTATTTAAAGACGTACAAATGTCGCGTTCTCGATCTTGGAAATACCAATATATAATTATCAAATTGATTAAAAATCTATTTAGTGCAATTTTATTCGATTTCGTAGTTTATTTAATTTAACTCGATTAATTTAGCTATTTTCTCAAAACTTTCAACAATTTTTTTTTGACATTTAAGAGCATTGATTGCTTGGTTTTTGAAATACCGACAATTGATTTTGGATTGTTTTTGCGATATTAGAGATTTGTAGATCATGCCTCATTATGTTAAATATTCCCATTCTCATTGAACCGCCTTTTGTTGTTGTTGTTGTTGCAGCTCTGAGGGCGGTCTGCGCGTCTTGGCTGTGAACATCCTGGGACGCTTTCTACTCAACTCGGACAAGAACATACGATATGTGGCCCTGAATACGCTGCTGCGGACAGTGCACGCGGACACGTCGGCGGTGCAGCGGCATCGCACAACCATATTGGAGTGCCTCAAGGATCCGGATGTGTCGATAAGGCGACGTGCGATGGAGCTATCGTTTGCCCTGATCAATGCACAAAATATACGTACAATGACCAAGGAGCTGCTGCTGTTCTTGGAGAAGGCCGATGCCGAATTTAAGGCGCAGTGCAGCTCGGGCATGATATTGGCCGCTGAACGATATTCACCCAATTCGCGTTGGCATCTCGACACACAGTTGAGTGTCCTGATAGCGGCTGGCAATTATGTCCGTGACGATGTCGTCTCATCCACCATACAACTGGTGTCCAGCAGTCCCGTGCCGGAGCAAACATATATCACGAACCGGTTCTGGGAATCGCTGCAGGTGGCCAATCATTGTGAGGATAAGCAGCCGCTGCTGCAGGTCGCCGTCTGGGCCATAGGCGAGTACGGTGATCTGTTCATGTACGGCGCCAACGAGGATGGTGAGCAAATATTTTATTTATATTTTTTATATCATAATTTTGTTTATATAAATCATTTTTTATATACATATGTATAACTTGATAAATATGATTTCCTTTAGTAATTTTTTTTTATACAATAAAAAAATTACCAAATTTTGAAACAACAATAAAATGGAAATCAAAACTAGGAGGCATGTAATTTGGAAATAAAATATGGAAATCTAAATTTGCAGTAATGCTATCATTAAATTAATATATAATATGTGAAAAAGCTTGTGTATGTCGAAATTAAAAAAAAGGGCCAAAATTTAAAAAAGATTTTATTCTTTTTAATCTTTGAAATTTTAATTCAATTTCAGAAATACTATCAAAATAGAGCCAGAAAAAAATTTAAATTGAGAATTCCAAACCTTGCAAACTCGGATTTTTTAATTGCTACTCATTTTCCGACGTGTATTTGAATTAAAATAAGATCTAGCTTCTTCATAATAGAATCTTAAGATTTAAATACTGGATAATTGCTCCCAGAATGAAAGAAATGTGTATATTACTATACAAAAGAATATTCAAACAATGGCAAAAATATCAAAGCTACTTTTCTTAGTTTAAATCAAACCGATTTTTATTTTTATTTATATTCCATAATTGTTGTACTCTGAATGTTTTTTTAAACATAATAAAATTTTCAAGTTTATGCTGCCTTAGGTTTTTGTTAGAGTTTTAATGCTTAATTTTTTTTCTTTGCTATTGCAATTTTTAGATATAATTTTTAAAATAATATTTTAAATGTAACTAATTTCAAGTCATCTATTACTTAACAGAGTTTGAACGTCCAACGGAGAGCGATCTGATCGCTGTGTATCATAAGTTTTTAACCTCTGCTCAAGTGTCGACCACAAGCAAGCAATATGCGCTCGTCTCCTTGGCCAAGCTGAGCACGCGCCTCCAGCAATGCGTGGAGTAAGTATTAATTCTCGCAGCCCTTCTTGAGTATCGATTAATGGCATTTTCACGTATTTGATTTATACAGAGAAATCCAGGCGCTGATTACCTCGTTTGGCAGCCATCTGAATGTGGATCTGCAGCAGCGTGGCGTTGAGTTTACGCAACTCTTTGGCAGCTATAAGCATCTGCGTCCTCCGCTGCTGGAGAAGATGCCCGCCATGCAGATAAGTCGCATCAGTTCGCAGAATGGCGAAAGCGCCGGCTCATTCGACGACAACAGTCCGGATGTTATCGAGAATGGCATCGAAATTGGCGGCAGTGGCGCACATCCGTTAATCGAAAGCAATATGAATACAATGGGTGACAATACGGTAAGTTTCAATCCCCAAAGCCTGCATCTTTTGAAACTGCATTAAACAAATATATTTTTGCACTTTTTCAGAATATTCTGTTGGACTTATTGGGCAGCACGGATCTAACGGCAGGTGTCAGCGATCTGGCAATGGCCACAGATCTATCAAATGCCGTGCATAAAAAGAACACACGCAATGCCAATAACGATGCGACGTCCAATGTTGCAGTGTCCAACAATCAGGATCTACTTGATTTGCTCGATCTGGATATGACAGCTCCATCCACAACGTCCGTAATGGGTGTCAATCTGGCAACTGATCACGGCAATGTCAACAACATGATGAACCTGCGTGGCATCGATCTGAACCTGGGCTTCGGTGGCATCGATACCATGCCTAGCAGCATACCCACAAATGGCAACGACCTGGCGAGCATGTTGGGTGGCCTCGGTGCGCCAACTAACGCAGTGCTGCCCATGGGCGGCGATAGTCTGCTGGGTGAACTGAATCCAACGACGACAACCAACAATGTAACAGTGGTGCGTATGAGTTGATAATCGTTTTTAGAGGGAGCCTCCTCCGATCCTCTAGAGCAGCGGTGGGCACGAAATCTGAATTCGGGAGCACTACAACAACATCAACAACAACAACCCTATTAGGGTAAAGTTAAGTTGGGAGCAGCAGTTGCTCCCGGAGCCACTGCGTGCCCACCGCTGCTCTGGAGTAAATATGTTCATGACTAGAAATTAACGTGTTTGTATATCTGATCGTATGAGCACCTAGAACTCAGAGACTTTAAGAGCTAAAACAAGAGTTTAAGAGTTTGGGAAATATTATTAATTAATCTTTATCACTCTAATTTGTTCTTAACTTAATCCGTAAATTGTTTAAATTGCAGCCTCCACAGGGTCCCAAGTTGACGGCCCTGGACAAAAACGGACTGCTGGTGCAGCTGGTGCCGGTGAAGGGCAGCGACTGCATGAAGATCTTTATGACAACAACAAACAGCTCAGACAATACATTGGAACAGTATTTGCTAAAGGTACGTTTTGCTTTTCCCACATATTTATTCATTATTCATTAATAATTTCATGGTTTCATAGGCGGCGGTGCAGAAGAGTTTCGAACTGCAAATGTTGCCGCCATCGGGCTCGATGCTGCCGCCAGGAGGCGTCATTACACAGGAAATGCGCGTTGTGGCCACGTCCAATGTAAGTCTGATCTAAAGCAGATGTATTTACAAATGAATCGATTTGAAATCAATTTTATTTCGATTGTCTTACTTTTGCAACTATTTGTATAATTTGATTAAATTAGATGGTGCAAACAATTGCAATTTAACATATAATGCTATAATTAATATCAAAAAATATATTCTTTACAAAATATATAAAGTTAAAAGAGGGCTCTGCAATATTTCAACCCATAAAAACTTAACGAGATAAAAGGCAATATTTAAATTTTTCTTTGCGTTCACTGATTTGTCAGTATACAAATTAAAAAAGTGCTACAAAAAATATACAGTGTGCTACTAATGTCTTCATATAGCATAGATTTGTCAAATTTGCGTATAATAAAGATGTTTTGATGCGGGTTTCTTATATTAATCTTTTATTCACATAAATCCCGTTCTAAGAATGCAAAAATTTCCTTAACCCATTAAGAACCAATCGAAAATTTTGAATTTTAAATTAAGTCAAATTTTTAACTTTTTTGACCGATTTAAAAAAAAAATATTTTGATGCAGAAAAATTTTTCAAACAATTTGAATAAATTTTTTTCAAAAATCTTTTCGCTATTATTTTTTATGATTTTTTGAAAATCCTAAAAATGACTATTTTAACCACCTAGCGAAGAGATTTTTGAAAAAATTTTTGCATTCACTTTTAGAATTGTTTAAAGAAATTTTCTGCACCAAAATTTTTTTTTAAAAAAATCGAGCAAAAAAGTTGAAAATTTGACTTTTTTAAAAATTAAAAATTTTTGATGGGTACTTAATGGGTTAAAGAATTGTTTGTATCCTTAGAACGGGACATCTTTATTATACGCAAATTAGATAAATCTTTGCTGTATGACAACATTAGTGGCATACTGTATAACATTTCTGTTATGTACTCGTATGATTATAAGTTTTTAATTCGCCAAGACTTGGCTCTCTATATCTTTTTCGACTTTATAATTGTCCAAAAATATGGTTCTATAAATTAATCAAAATCTGTCTCTGTTTTTCTAGGCTGTACTGCGCATGCGCCTGCGTATTCAATACACGCTAGATGGCCAACAGCTGGTGGAACAGACGGAGGTTAGCGGTTTTCCGGATCAACAGCCGTCTACTGAATAAACGTGTATTAACCGCAAGTGAAGCGAGTGTGTTAGCTTAAAGTTTAAAGATACCAAACACACGAACATGAAAACACACACACACACACACAGACAGCACAGCTAAATACAGAGGTTGCCACACGCATATATTGTAAAATAAGTTAACACAAAAAAAAAGAAAACCACAATCGCGCTCATACATTCACTCATAGAAAGAGACACACCAAGCGGGATGAGAGAAGCAGCAGCATCAGTCGTTTAAGCGTATTCAGTTTCTATAAACTGAATGTAAGAAAAAACCAACCAATCATAATTTATAATTTATATATATATAAATACATATATGTAAATGCCTATACCTATATCTTTTATGATTCTTTTTTTTGTCAACATTTCCTTGATTAAGTCCGCGTCCGCGTCGCATGTATGCATTCTTAATTATATTTCTACTGTTACTATTACAATTATTATTATTATATTATATATTATTATGGTTATTATGATTTGCCTTTTTGTGTGTGTAAAAGACAACAGTTTTAATATAAGACAATAAAGTCATTTGAAAGCGTTAAGCAACATTACACTCAATTGTAAATTGCAACAATTAACAATAGCAACAAAAACCAACACAACTGAAATGTGACAACAATAGTGTATACTTAGCAACAAGTCAAGAGGAAAAAAATATCAAACGCAGCGCATTTATTTCAAGCTTAGCATTTTCAGATTGAAAAAGAACAGTTGAGAGCAGTTTATCGATAAAGTCAATCGAACGTTACATGCGGTGTGTTATTATAATTAAATTAAATTAAATTAAATAAAACTTTATTTGTTATCTATCTGTATGTATGTAACATGTATTAGGTTACACTTTTTTTCCGTAACCAAAAACTACACACAAACACACACATACACATACACATGTACATGCAATTTTAAATGCAATTTCAAAAGCTCAGCACACCGTGTGGCCTACAATTCCAAAATCTAATAATAACCGATAAATTGTTATTTCCTGTGCGCACGTACTTAAAAGAATATAATAAAAGAATTCAACAGATAAATGCGACAGAGCAGACAGCACTGTGGAAAAACTAGATAATTATAAAATATATATATAACAAATATACATATATGACTAAAAGAGAAAATGAAACAAAAACACAACAAATACTATATACATACATGCGGGCCAATGCGCATTATGTTTAATATTTGGGGCGGGAAGGGGAGGTAATTAACAACAAATAATGTGAAAACAAACCAACATTTATGTACTATTATTATGTATGTATGATTATACAAAAATTATTAAAAATAAAAAAAAAATAATGTCATGCAGCAGATTGAGTAAAAACAATAACAACTAAAGAATAATAACATTAACATATTGTACAATATCTTATATATATTTTTTTTTGTATTCATCAAACCTTTGAGCTGAAATAAACACCAACATTTTGTTTTATCAAAAGACATGGCAACATTTTTTTTGTTGGGCTCCAAACACATATTTAAATACTCTCTGAAAATTGATGCGTTATCTAAAATTATCGGTAATCCTATCTAAGTCATGGCAATGACTTGAAATAATTCTGATAGAATAAGGAAAATTTGACGCATTCAGAAAGCAGGTAGAAAGCGAGTCGAGTTTAAAGAATTGAAAAGCTTGGGCACTCTCAAATTGTCAAAATGCACTGTTAACCATTAAGTTACCTTATGAATCTAAACTTTAGATTCTAAAGTTCTAATCGAAAATCAGTCTATAAGGTAATTTGATATGATATATTCTTTCTAGATATATTCTTAGGGACGCTAGGTTGATTTAATATATGGGCATTTCCAGAAAAAGGTCCACCACGACGAAAAACGTAAAATTGATTAAAAACTCACATCTTGTGAAATTTTACATATCAAAATTATTTCTAAAATGGAAAACTACATTATTTTATTATGGTTTAAGAGTATTTTCTTCCAAATTACTCGCCACATTTCGCAGAGTTTCGCAGTTGTCAAGATGAAGTCAAAAATGACTTCCATTTTTCGTCGCGTTCGCGATGCATTATTTCTATAAATAATTAAAAAACGACATGTCTTCAAAGATTGTCTTTTATCATAAAAATAGAGTTGATAAAATGCATTAAACACGTGAGAAAACATTTTTGAAAATGTCAATTTTTGCCATTTTTTTTTCATTTAAAGTCGTACGAATGTCGAGTTCGCGATCCTGGAAATACCCATATACTGCATATTTACATGCAGTAGTGTGAAGGTAAAAGGTATATTCAGTTAATAGGTAATATCGGAATCGGTAGAATATTAAATAAAGTTTTTTGTATATTCACATTTTAGTTAAACTTTATTTTTTAAAACTCAGTAGGCCGTGCTTTCTATTCACATTTTAGTTAAACTTTTTTTTTTTAAACTCAGTAGGCCGTGCTTTCTATTTTGGCTAACGTAACCTTCTCAGCTAAATAATAGTTCAGTATACATTTATAGCTCGTGCCTAAAACAACGCATTTTATTAGTACTCAAAGCATTTTATATATTTTTTTTTTTAATTTTATAACTTTAAATTGTTGTGCATTCAGTTTTTTTTAAAAAAAAGACATCGAAGGTAAGTATAAATTTCCAACAACAACAATCAATGAATACAATTAATTACTTTTGACTTACAGTCCAGTAACAATGAAATCTATTACTGGACAGTGGATTTCAAAGAGCGACTGTGGCGCAACGTGTAAAGACGCCTGGTTTTTTGCTTACATTGTCAGTTGTGTCAGGGGGTCGCGGGGTTCAAATCCTGACACGGACAAAATTTTTTTTGTTTTTAAAATCAATTTTTTTGTGTTATGTTGATATTTTATATAAGTGTTGCATTTTTATCAATTCAAAATGTTAGTATTTATTATTTGACCAATAAAATTAAGTTGTTAGCAGATGATCCCCAAATGTTTTTAATGTTATTAAATTTTAAAATGATGTTGCAGAAATCATAACTGGCAAAGAATAAATCATTGTAGTCTTAACATATCTGCATTTTGCATTCGTAAAGTTGGCTTCGGGGGCCTAAGGGGCAAAGTTCCCAGTAAATTAGCAATTAGTCGCGGGTTCAACTCCCAGCGAGAGCAAATTTTTTAATTTTTTTTTTAATATTTGCAGACTTTTTAGATCATATGTAGGTCCCGAGCTCGAATCCCGGCTTGAACAGACTTTTTTATTTTTAAGATTTATTAATGTTTTCCTGACATTTTATATTAATGTTGCAGTTACATCAATTCAATGTTAATATTTGATTTTTTTTTGGTTTATTATTAAGAGATGTGGGAAATGCTCTTATCGCTTTCTCGCTTTTTCTAATGCTTAAATCAACTTATTTTGTGCATCTGTTAAATTTGATGATGTGCTTTACTAAATCATTTATTATATCTTTAATGTAAATTGATATACGTATCCTCAATATATTTGGGCGAAAATATATATATATTAAAATACATTAAATGTTTGTAGCGACTTATATTACATGACTTTAAGCAGTGTTTGCTTTTGCATAGTAAGTACGGGGTCTTCGACAGTCGAGTACCGCTCGACTGTAGCACCGCCGACTAGTTTCATTTAAAAACGTATGTACAAGTGTCGCGTTCTCTATTCTTGAACAACCCATATCGAAAACTTTTTTTTTTAAATTTGGACTTATCTGTAGTTTGTCTACTCCTTATCCTTAAATCAAGAATAATCACCTGGAATATTTCATCTTGAAAAAAGACATCTTGGAGAGAAAAACTTGAAAAAACTCAAAAAATAAGGAGTTTTCACAATATATTGTCACTATATTTTTTTAAAGTATGTTTGGTTCGCAAAGAACACTACACATGTTTTTTGAAAACAATATTTCCATTATTAAAGTTTGTATTATGTCTATTTTCTTTAGTAAAAATTTATTTTTTAGTTGGGCTGAAATCCCGGCGGTACTGCAATACCGGGCCAACCCGTGACAGAGGTGGAGCAAGCTCCAAGCACTCCATCTGACGCCAAAAATCAGTTTAACATTTGTTGTCTTCCAATGGAAGAACTATCAGATGTTAAGCTGATAAGAACAGATACTACACTTTGATCTTAGCCATAGGCCGAGAAGCGATAACTTGAAACCATTTAATGCCTCATACTCTATTCGTTCACTACTTAAACCAGTTGGGAACTATAAGGCAAATGTGTCAATTGCAAAGTTGAGTTTTTGCAATGACTACTTGATGAGTAGGGTAGTTTTTACTTAAGAGCAACATACTTTTAGGGTGACATCTTCACGTAACTTGACCTTATAATTCCCAAGCAGTTTAAGTCTGTGTTCAGCTAAGGTCTATGTAATTTGATTTTAATCTTCACTCTGGCTTCTCTTCAGTTGTCGAATAAATCTTTCGCCTTTTACTAAAGATTTCCGTGGAGAGGAGCACTCTAATGAGTCTAAATATAATTTTTTGTTAGTGCCTGGCGATTATCGTTGCCGGGCCATTTATGAATAAATGTGATGGAACTAAGTTGGAAATGTTTGTAGGGGAGACATAGAGAAATCCTCTAAGAGGATAGTGTTGCCAACGCCTCTACACAAAAAAAAGGCCGGTTAAGCCAAAAAACAAGACAGAAAACGGACAGATTTTTTTTTAGGACAAAAAATCTGGACAAACCATGTCTTCTTATTAATACATATAAAATAATAAAACAATAATATAGCTTTGTTTTTTTAAATTTCAAAGATATTTGACGATCCGGAAATTTATAAATTCTATGAGCGACTTAGAACAATGAAAAAAGGATAAATAATGGATAAAGTAAATCAAAATAAAAAAATGCCTTTTTCCGGATAGGGGACTTTTAAAATTTTTCCGGAAATCGCAGTTCCAAAACGGACAAATCTGTCCGCAAAAACGACAAATTGGCAACACTGAAAGAGGCACAAATATATTGGACCTTGTGATTTTCGATAGTTCATAATATTAAATCTTAAGTGTCGACTTTTAATCAACCTATTATATTATAATGAGTGCTTAAAAATCACTTCAAAATCTTTTATATATTTTGAAATAGTTTATTCCCATGCATTTTGTTATTAATTTTATTAACTTTCCCATTTTCGTTAAAATTGACTCCCAAAATGGACCGTTTGTATTACACAAAGTAGAATAAAAAGATTGTAACATGATCCATTTTAATACGTATACATAGATATAACATATGTATATAGAATTTTTAATTTTAAATACGTTTTCAAGTTCAATGTAAAAATTCTTGTTTTAAGCTAGGTGGAAATCTTGTAACGTTTGCGACGTTTCAAATCACTAAAAAAAACTTGTAAAATAAATAAAATAATTGTAATATATCAAACTTATACTTATAAATGGTAAACTACGTTATTTTATTATGGTTTAAAAGTATTTTCTTCCATTTTTTAAGATGAAGTCAAAACGACTTCCATTTTTTGTCGCGTTCGCAACGCATTGTTTTTTATAAATAATTCGTAAACAACAAGTCTTCAAAGCTTGTCTTTTATAATAAAAATAGTGTTGATCAAATGCATTAAGCACGTAAAAAACATTTTTGTAAATGTTAATTTTGCCTTTATATTTTTTTTAATTAGTTAAAAGAGTTACTTGACAAACTGTATATTCAAATCCACATCCGTATTCACTCCATTTCAGTCAGTCATCCAGACAGAGGCAATTTAGAGTGCCATCTTGTCCGCTTACATACAATGAGAATATGTTTTTTGGTTGATGCGTCATGACGTCTGCGTGCACTGTACATGGGAATGGGAATGGGATATGGGAAAGTGTGTTATAATTCTATTGGTGGTGGTGTTGTTGCGGGTGCTTCTATTCGTGTGGGCGGCGGTGTTGTAGTATTGTGCTGATGTGGTGTGGAATAGACAAGCCTTAGTTTGAGTCGTGTTGACGAGTGGGAGCTCAAAGTGACAGTTATCAGAACATTACGAATGCGATCATTAAAGGACCTTTCAACTTTAGTCAGACATCAGCCGAATCGGAAAAGAGTGCGGCCGGGGTAAGGAGGAAAGTCAGTAGCCGGAGAGTCCGTATCCGTATCCGTATCATAACCGTGCCGTATCCGTAAAACCACCATAGATTTATGCATCCCATTTCATTTCATTTATGAGTCGTCATTTTAGCCAAAAAAAAAAAAACCCCACATTTAGAGTACTGAAAGTTGAGAGTGTTCGACTTGAAGTTACCCGGTAATTGGGTATAGACGTAAAATGCTCTACATTAATTTAAAAAAGACTCGTTTCTAAAATCAAATATTATTCGCCTTCAATTTATTTAATTTAAATTAAGACTACTTAAAGTTAAAAAAAAAGAAATTACAAAACATTTTTTTTTTCTTTAAATTTTTTCTCCTTAAACCAAAAATAAAGCTTAACAGAAAATAGAATTTTTAAACCATAACCGGTATTAACCGATTCAAATTGGTAACCGTAACCCGAAACCGAAAACCCAAATTTATTCCAATCGAAATAACCGATTTATCAATAACGGCAATTTTCAAATCGGTCAAGCGTAAAATTTAATTTTGTTAAGGGTAGATTCGTTTGGATTTTTTTGAAAAAATCGATTTTTTTTTTTACATAAAATGAAAGGTTTATATGTATAGAATAAGGTGTAATCCTGGCTTTCAAAAGTAAAATTGATTTATATTTCTAATTTGTATATTGATCTCAATAAAAAGATCTTAATTTTTTAAATTTTCGAATATTTGTTTTCAAATTTACATATTTTTAGCAGTTTTTTCTTATTTTGTTTTTGGTAAAAAATTTATACTTTTTTTTAGCAGGTATTTCGAAACCGAAACATACAAACAAACCGGTAACAAATTAAGCATAACCGATAACCGAAAACATAAATGCGAATATAGCCGAAACCGTAACTGAAACCGATATTCGTTTCGATTTGATATCCTGATTATCGGGTGTGCTACAGAAATCTCATTCACTTGAATTTAACGTAAATTTGTATGAAATTTACGTAATTTTTCAGGTGAAAGAGATTTCTGTAGCACACCCGTATAAATTGTTTTGCAAATAATCTATGTGTCCATACTACCCTCTTTTAGTCATTTTCACTGAGCACAGAGTATACAGAAACTATATAGATATATGTAGTATATATATATATAGTATATAAATTTGAAAGGTATATAAAGCAGCGAGATGTGGCTTACAAAACGGGGTGTAGTAAGGGGGTGTGTAAGGGGGCGCCTCGCGTGTTGAAATACAAAAAAATTTTGGATTGCTTTTTAGCTAAAGTAAGGGTGTAGGTGGGTAGGGGTAGGGGGCGGGGGGGGGGGGGGTGGTAGGGTGACAGCAGTTAACCAATGACATAGCGGGGGTTGTTTTTCTGGACTTGGCGCGTGTGCCGCAAATCGAGTTTCTCTCTCTCTCTCTCTCTGACTCTCTGTGTGTGTGTGTGTTTGTGTGTGTGTCGTAATTTGAAATACTTTCCATTTTGTAGGCCCAGTCCCCTCCCACTTCCACTCCCACTCCCATAACCACCTGAATTGCCTCTACCCCCGCTCCATAGGGTTTTGCGTTGGTGTGCTTTAGAGTGGGAGCATCGCTTGGCACGCGATGTCCTTTCCGGTCGACGTAGTTTCCTTCCATTTACATACACACATACATACATACATACTTCGTTTCTCCATTTTGTATGCCCTGTACGTAAAATCAACACAGGCTTCTAAGTTGTTGCCCATGACTGTCTGTCCATCTAAACAGGTAGATCTTGAAGACTATCAAAGTTAGAGCAATCGAATTTGTTGATAATTGTTTTGTATTTGGCTGGCAATCAGAATTTTTTTTAATTTTAATTTTTTTCTTTATTTAATATTTTTTATACACTATACTATCTGCCAATATTGAAAGACATATTTTTTTTTTGCATTTCTTTTATTTCATATTTTTGTTTTTTTTTTTAAGATATAAAAATATTATATGTATATTTTTTATATTATTCGTAAATTTTTTATTTAATCTTTATTTGTTTGCTTTTTTTAATTACATTATTTTTTTTTTCATTTGTCTGATAACATTGAAAAATATCTTTGTTACATTTCTATTATTTTATATATTTGTTATTTATTAATTCATTTATTTAACGTCGACTAACAATTGTCGATAGAGGATAAAAGTCAAGTTATTCGACATTGAACAGAATTTTAAAATAAGAATTCCTTCAATAATTATTTCGAAACCAAGGTAATTGTCTCTTTTTTTTTAAAAAAAGTTTCTTGTAATATTCAGGTTTTCTTTTAATTTTTATACATTTTTTTTTAAATTCTTGTAATTCTCAGGTTTTCTTTAAATTTTTATACATTTATGGTGTTTGAATTAAATGTTTGCTTTCCTATTATTTAATATTTGTATATTACTCGTTAAATATTTATTTGTCTTGTTTTAATTTACGTATATTATATAATATATTTGTATGTTATAAAAATTAAAAATAACTTGTTTGCATTTTTGATTATTTAATATTTTTATCAGGCATTTTTTTCTTATTTTTTTTCTCTTCTATTATTTTCTACTATTTATAACGTCGACTTACAACAGTCGACAGAGGAAAAAATAAAATATTCAAAATTTAATAAAATTATTAAAAAGGAACTCATTAAATATTTAATTCAAAACCAAGAGAATTGTCCCTTTTTTTTTTTAAATATTTTCCTTTAATACTTGTGTTTTTTTTTTAATTTTAATACATTTACTGCAATAACTGGGCATCTCACAGTCGAGCAGTTCTCTTCTTACTTGCTTACTTATATATTTTTTTATGCACGTCCAAATCGTCGGTTCGTGACTGGCAACAAAAACGACGCATAATTTGTGCCACTGCCGCTGTCCGTGTCCCATGTCCGCTTACGTATCTCTCCCCCTCTCTCTCTGCCTCTCTCTCTCTCTCTCTACCTCTCTCTCTCTCTTCCCTCTCTCTCTCTCACTTGGTGCCGCAGTGGCGTGACGTGTTCCTTGTAAATTGCCTGTTTCGAAACTTTAATTGCAACTGGTCAAAAAAGTCTTAATAGTCGTAAGTTGGCCAACAAGGGTTAAGGGTTTGATTCTGACCAAATAGCCAACTGGCCAATGAAATCAAGCCGCACCTCATTGTTGGTCCTTCCATTTTGACCAATCAAAATGAAGAAAAGATTCGTTCAAAAAATTATATAAATAAAAAATAATTTTTTAAACAAATAATCGGGGATACCAAAGAACAATTAATATTAAAAGTCAGGGGATTATTATGAGCTTAAAATTTAAACGGAAGCTCATAAATAATAATAATTTTAATAAAAAAAATTTGTATACATTTATAACCTTGATGTCAAATATTTTAAAAGTTATACATATTTAAATTTTAAATATTATATCATATAATAATTATGGTCCTTCCATTTTGCGCCAATCAAAATGAAGAAAAGATTTATTCAAAAAATAATATTAATAAAAACAAATATATGAAATTGTAGTTTCTAAATTGTAGTTTATAAAAAAAAAGTTCCCAAACTCGAAGTCTCCGTAACTCAAACTTTTTTCTTGAATAATGGTGAAGTCGACTGAATATTAAATCTTATTTTAAAAATTAGTTTTATATTTATTAAAATTTTAAAATTTAATTTTTTTACCTTATTTTAAAAACAAGTTTTATATGTGCTTAAATATTAAATCATCTTCTTCACATTTGTATGAACTGTTTAAGCTACTGAGCTAATCATTAAATAAATCTTCTCTCCCTCTCTTTTTCTCTCTCTCTCTCTCCCTCTCTTTCTATATCATGCAGTGATCGCTTTCCGTACTACAAGTCAAATGATGATCGCTGGAAGAACTCGGTGAGACACAATCTCTCCATCAATCCGCATTTTCGCAAGGGCGTCAAGGCGCCTCAAGGAGCCGGACATTTGTGGGCCATTTCTAGCGGGGATTCGGCGGAGAATGTCCTGGCCTGGGAGCATGTAAGTTGAAGAAAAACGGAAAGGGCGGAAAATTAGAAAGCAATTAGCCCACGTTTATTTATTTGTTTTTTTTTTGTGTAGGTATTTATTTGGGGGCAAAGGCCAAACTAAGAGAGCACACGTTAATCTGTGAGTTTAGTTTCGAAATCTTAGGAAACAAACAAGTTAAAACAAAAGTTAAGCAAATTTAGTTAGAAAGTAACACAGAGTAAAAAAGATTCAAGGAGATAGCTCAAAAAACAACATGAAATGTATACAAGAAAATTTTTTTTATGATTTTTTGAATGGAATGATCTTAGAATAATCTAAGATAATTATGTATAAAAAGGTGGAAAAAATGGCTAAAACATTTAATTAAGCAATTTTCAAAAAATCATTAAAAAAAATATAAGCGAAGAAATTTTTAAAACATTTTTTTGCAGTCACTATTAGAATTGTTTGGAAACACTTTTTGCATCAAAACATTTTTTGTTTAAGACCGAGGAAAAGAGTCAAAAAAGTAGACTTTTACAAAAATTCTACATTTTTAATGGGTACTTAATACGTTAAGGAAAGTCATTCAAACGGAATTTAAATGACCTTTCTATTGATGCCAAAATTTACATAAAGTCAGTTTAAATTATGAATATGAGATAAGATTTTTCTTACTAAGCAATTCTCCCATAGTGCGAACTCTGACCCTAAATTAAACACACTTGCCATTGAAATTTAAAAATTACTTTTTATCTCAGGTAAGCTGTGCGAAAATTTTAGCCGCATAGGTCTTACCGTTCGGGCTTCTTGATAATCAATGTCAATGAGTCAGTCAGGACAGAGAGTTTTATTTATATACTATAGATCTAATTTTATATTAACTTATTTGTTTTTTTTATTTATTTGATCATTTGTTTGATCATTTCCTTTTTCTTAAATTTATAAACTTACTTTTTTAATCATTGATTTATTTCTTCTAAGTATTTATTTAACAAATTTTTACTTCTTTTTCCATTTATAAATTATTTCTTTATTTATGAATTAATTTATTTATTAAATAATTTATCGCTTACTTATTTTTTCATTTATGTATTCACTTATTTATAAGATTAATCTATTTTTTTTTATTTTATTTAGTTACTAATTTAATTGTTGATTTATTTCTTCTAAGTATAAATTTAACAAATTTTTACTTTATTTTGAATTTATTTATTTATTTTATTTATTATTATTCCTTTATTTTTGAATTAATTTATTTATTTATTAATTTATCGTTTGCTTACTTATTTGTTCATTTATTTATTCACCAACATATTTATTTGACTATGTTTTTATTCTTCTAAGTTTTTATTCAAAAATTTATTATTTTTCTAAAATTTATTTAGTTACTAATATATTTCTTCTAGGTATTTATTTAAAAATGTATTATGTTTTTCTTGAATTTATTTATTTAATTCAATAAAAATAAAATATTTATTTCTCTATTTTTCTGAATTCACTTACTTATTCATAAATTTATCGCTTGACTTGTATATAGAAAAAGCAACGCTTGGATTTGTTTTTCAAAATGGAATCGATTAATCGGGAGCGCATCCAGCAACATCAGCAGCAAATGCAGCAGCAGCAGCAGCAGCAACAACAACTGCAACAGCAGCAACAGCAACATTGCAGCTCACCACAGCAACAGCAACAACAACAACCGACTTGCCAACAACAACAACAACAACAATCAAATTGCATCTACGATGAAGCAGCAGCTGCTGCTGCCGCCTTAACCCAAGAGATGTTGCAGCAAGCGGCAGCAACAGAAGCATCGCCAACACATCATAATCATCACAATCACAATAATCATCATCAGAATCACAATCACAATCACAATCAACATCATCACAATCAACAGCAACAGCAGCGATTGTTGCCCTTCAGCGATCTGTTGAGCGATGAGGAATTGCGCAAAACGGCGGGTCAAATTCTCAATGGCATCCATCGCGAGGTCGAAGTTCAATCGGTCAACTCCATCATCAGCACCTATCAGGATGTGCTGCTAGACAATGGTGAGTTTCAAAATAAAATAATACAAACAAGCGGGCAAGTCGTTACTTATTTAAAAAAATATAAAATACTTTTCACTGCATACTTTTAGGCACTTGCATTGCTTAAAAACTTAAATCAGCCATTACCACCTTTCTATTTGTCCCAGCTTGTTGTAATTTACTAGGATGATAGCTAATAATAGTCGTTTTACATTTCAACTAATAAAATAAACCCTTTTATACCAATATACTCTGTTACTTTTCAAGTAACGGCTATAAAAAGATAAACAATTTCACATTAAGACATCTAAAAAAAAAAAAAAGTTTGCATTTTAAGCCTTAATATTCGATAGATTATTTCTTTAGCCTCTATAATTATTTAGACATAAAATGTTCAGTGTACATTGCGTTTAGAGTATTACAGGATTACCAAAGGCTACAGATTTTAAATTGCAATTTAATTTGGAATTTTTGAAAAGTCAAAAATTGGCAAAATTCCAAAAAAAAAAAAAATAAAGCAAAAAAAGATTAAATTTTTTGTAGCATTCTAATTATATTTCGTATTTTAATAACTTCAAAAATATAATAATTTTTTTTTTGAGTTTCAATCGTTTTTTGTTTTTTTTTAAATATGTATAAAAAAATTTTACAATTTAAAAATAAAAATTAGTAAATAAACCAATTTAAATGCTTCACGGCAAAAATTTCTCACCAAAAGCAGCAAAATGATATAGAAAATTTCCAATTTTCCATATTTTCCAAAAATCCCAAGAGCTCTAAAAATAGAGAAAATTGCTGGATTATAAGATGACATCTTTATAATTTTTTTTTGTTTTTCAAACTCTTATCCTCTTATCTTTAAAAAAAATCCAATCAAAGTAATGTCTAACTGTATTTGAAAATTCTCTGTATAAATTGTATAATACTAAAATTAAAAACAAACCATTTTTAATTTTTGAAAGCATTTGCTTCAAATCAATAATTGTTATTGATATTGCTTAATGTTTAATTTGTTTTTTAAGATTTATTAATGTTTTCCTGACATTTTATATTAGTATTGTACTGACATTAATTCAATGCTAATGTTAATAATTAATAATATTCAATTAAAAACGAATAATTGTTAATATTAAAAACCGTTTGCTGCAAATTACAATTGTAATTGATAATGCATGTTTTCTTTCAGAAGACTATCTCAATCCCATACACAAGGACGTTGTGGTCACTGAAAGTGGACTCCGACAACAACAACAGCAGCAGCATCAACAGCAACAACAACAACAACAGCAACATCAGACGGTTGGCAACTTGGGCGGAAGTCTCAGTCATTCGCAGTACTATATCACGGAGATCGATCCCATGGAACTGGGCATACAAATGTCGCATCAGGTGGAGCCATCCGAGGAGGAAGTTCTATTCAGCGATGATTTCAATCTCAACTATTTTGGCTATAATCCAGGCAGCGATATTGTCGCTTGACCGCGTAAACAACTGTTAGTTCCAATCCCAATTCCAATCGCAATCCCAATCTCTCTTCCTCCAAGCAGCGGCACCAGCAGTTGCGTCACCAGCAGTTGCGTCACCAGCAGTTGCGTCACCAGCAGTTGCGTCACCAGCAGTTCCAACCGCGAATCAGTTGCAGCAGAGCAATCATAATACTCATAAGCCAATTATAAATCAATACTAGTCACACTTACTAACTTGTAACTCGTCGTTTAACTACTTTAACTAACCACCTCTACATAGTTCCCCTATTAACTACTAACCCCATATCTTTTTATTTTTGGTATGTAAGCTATTTTTGGTATTATAAAATACTTCAAAACGATTTTTTTTTAATTTAAAGTGTTCATCGAACTAATTTGAAAAAAAAAACTATCAAAAATAATAATACTGAAATTCCTTATTTAATAGTATATGCAATTTTTAAATTAATTTTTCCTTTTTTTTTTGGATATTAGCTATTTTTTGGTATTTAAAAAATACTTAAAGCGAATTTTTTTTAGTTCAATGTGTTCCAAGAGTCAATTTTTTATGTTTAGGTATAATAAACAAAGTATCAAAAATAGTAATACTAAAATACCAAAAAAATAATACTAAAATGCGAAATTTATTATATACAATTTTGAAATTATTTTTGTTTTATTTTTTACTTTTGCTACTTTGTGGTACTTTTTTTTGTTGGTATTTTAGCTATTTATATTTTTCGGTATTTAACAAATACTTAACAGCAAATGTTTTAAATTTAAGCATTTCATAAAGTCAACTAACAATTTAAAAAAAATTGCCAAACATAATTTGTAATATGTATTTTAAAATTTTTTTTATTATTGATTATAATGCAGATATAAAAATTGACTGAACTATCATTTTCAATTCTTTAAAATTGTAATAGTATTTATTGAATTTAAGTCTATTTGCTGTTACAATTGTTATTTAAAAAATACAAACGAAATTTTTCATAATATTTTATATATATAATTTTTTTTTTATTTTACTAAATTTTGAGAGATTTAAATTTACTTATTATTTAGTATTAAAGCTAATACCAAAAAAAATTAACTGAAATACCAAATATAATTGAAAATATTTTTTAAATTGCCATAGTATTTATTGAATCTGTAGAATCTTGGTATATTTGGTGTTACTTTTGGTATTTAAAAAATACGAAATTTTCCAAAAATGTAAGTTTTCTAACTTTCATTATCAGCGCTAATGAAATTTCGTTTTCATTATACAAATGTAATGCGAAAACATTACAAAAAAAAATTAAAAAAAATCAATGGGCTCAACTGAATCCTATCCTTAATCCAATCCTATTCTGATTTCCCCCCTTGTATAGTCTAGTCTTCAAAGTACCAATAAAAAATAAATATGATTATTTTTTTTTTATCAACTTATATTTAATCCTAACATAACTTAGTTGATCGATGCATAGTTTGTAAGTAGCTTCTACTTAGAAATAAGTCAAAATTGAAATATAATCTAGAATTACGTCCGATTTTCGAACTCTCGATCAATGTAACCAAAAAAAAAAAGGAAAAAATATTAAGAGTTTTTTATCTCGTAAACTTACACATATGCATTCTATATCTTCTGGATATATACATATATAGTCGAAATGCTAATACTAATCATAGTTCGTATTCATATATACTATATAATATTGTTTAATCGTGTAGCATAACGGCACTTACGAATGTTTTATGAACATATATAATATAACTATATATATAAATATTTTTTTTTTATTATTTAAATTGATTCGTTTATGTAGGCAATTTTGGAATTGCCAAGAATTAATTACTATGGCAGCTATATCGATAACGATAACGATAACTATATAGTACTCTGATCTACACTAAAATCTTGTCAAATATGTTTAATAGCAACTCAATAAAAACTCTTGTTTAGTCAACTTTATAAATAAATCAACTTACAAAAAAATAAAAATAAAAAAACCTTTCTATGACTGTAACTATATTCAAAGTGAGGTTAGGTTGGGTTATACACATGAAGCTGTTTTAAACGGGGACAGCGAGTAGTCTCTCAAATTTACGGGCAAATTTGCTAATGCTTTAATTTTATTATATTAGTCCAGAAATGTGAGAACTAGAGCCTTCTAGCTCTTACCGTTTTGGCTCCACAATGATCAATCAGGACAAAGAGTCTTGTATAATCTTTAAATACTTAAACTACTCATATAAGGCCTGTTTTTTGCAATGTCTAAATAAGGTGTTTGCCAACTTTTGAAAAGAGAATTAAACGTAAAATGTATAAAATTGAAAGTCAACTTTAAAACTATATGGGCATTTCCAGAAAAAGATCCACCACGACGAAAAATGTAAAATTGATCAAAAACTCACATCTTGTGAAATTTTCTTCCAAAAATGTATTCAAGTTATTTGTTTTATCAATATACGCTAGAAAATATTCAATAGGATGAACATATAGATTCTACATTGGAATAAATTCACTTTTTCCATATTTTTGCCTTTTTTTCTTAAAAATTTATTTTCAAAATGGACCGTTTGTATTTTAACGATTACACTTAGTATGACAGTAAGATTGTAACATAAGCCATTTTAATATTTAGAAAAATATTGAAAGTTTAATTTAAAACAAGTTCTAAGAGCTATATATCGGAATATAGAATAAAATTTGATGAACAAACTCTTGGAAAACCTAGGTGGAAATCTTGTCACGTTCGCGATGTCACGTTACAAATTACTAAGAAAACTTGTAAAAAATATAAAACGGTAGTTACATATCAAAATTATTTCTAAAATGGAAAGCTGCATTATTTTATTATGGTTTAAGAGTATTTTCTTCCAAATTACTCGCCACATTTCGCAGACTTTCGCATTTGTCAAGATGAAGTCAAAAATGACTTCCATTTTTGGTCGCGTTCGCGATGCATTGTTTTCTATAAATAATTAAAAAACGACAGGTCTTCAAAGATTGTCTTTTATCATAAAAATAGAGTTGATAAAATGCATTAAACACGTGAGAAAACATTTTTGAAAATGTGCATTTTTGCCATTTTTTTTTTCATTTAAAGTCGTGCGAATGTCGAGTTCGCGATCCTGGAAATACCCATGTGCTAAATAAAATTTATATGTTATTGAAAAAACTTTTTTACGGTCTATTTTTATTTCTCAACTGTTATAATAAAAATTTAAGAATTATGATTATCTTCAACTTTTATAATAAAAATTTAAAAATAATTTTTATTTTCAATTGTTATAATAAAAATTGAAAAATATCTTTTATTTTCAATTGCTAAAATAAAAATTAAAAATAAGAGTTAAATTAACTATAATTTTTAAATTAAAATTGAAATTTAATTATTATTTTATAATTTTTTTATTTAGATCGAAAAATAAGAGTTTTCATTTAATTTTTTGGATAAAAATAAAAAAATAACTTTTATTTAATAATTAAAATTTTAAAAATT